>ML344086.1:0-40197 GCA_005239505.1 Nicotiana paniculata | reverse complement strand
ACACATTATCACTGCCACCATGCTGTGGTGGGATTCGACTAAATCCTCCATAAGCTTATATGAACTAGACCATCTAACACTCAAATAAATTGCCAATCTCGCATCCACCATTGTGATGTTCATGCCAAATCCCACAAGCGATCTAAACTCAAATCGCAACATGCATCATGTACTGATAGAGAGAACTTACTACAGATAAACATAAGGGTCACACTCCTCAGGACAACCCGCAGGAGATACCCCTACCTGTCAAATCTCAAAATGTTATCTCCCTATACATTTCCGAATATCATAGCTATCACACAATCACTATACCTTCCTGTAGTAGAACACATCCACTGCCTTCCCTCGAGACATCCCATAAGCGGTATAAGAACCTGAAGCTGATGGCAATACTAACACTGGAGCTGTGGTCCAGGAATTCTTGAGCTTATGGAAGCTCCACTCACACTCGTCTGACTACATAAATACCTTCGCTGGACACCATGTGTCCCTAGAATGCTACTGAACTAAGACAACAATTCACACTTGGAGGACTTTGCACAAATCTTCTCCTCCCTATACCCTTGTAATACCATCATCAAATTCCGAGTATACTATCTCTGGCCACGGGAGTACGACAGGATGCCATCAATAAATACAATAACAAAGGGGTTATAACACGGTTGAATACACCGTCAATCAAATACATGAACGCTGCTGGGGCATTGGTCAACCCAAAAGACATCACCAGGAACTCATAACACAACAGAAAAATCTACTTCACTCCACAACTAAGCCACAAGAGAGGTCCTTCAATACACTCACAACTCGAAGCCATATCCTAACTCAATATAGACGTCAAATACTTAATGGTTCTTGCCACATTTCCCACTAGTCCATTCTTGCCACAATCAAACCACCTGAACACATCTAACTACCAAATCAAACTCAATAGTCATCTAGTCACAAAGTTCCATCCATAAGGACACCAACAAACATATAAGTCCCCAATACATATGCTCACACAAACAAAATCTCGGCACTCAAGCTACAGACAAAAAATCCAGCCTCAAGTTCTCCAGACTGGCCCCTAGCATGCTAAAATCACATCCCATTCATGGAAGTCACAAACCATCAGTGCACGGCTGATACCTAGCGCTCACGTGCGCGTTTGAATACATGAAAGAAGTTCAAAGAATTACGCTTCAGGTTGAATCTACGAATTCACACGACAAGAGTTCAAGAATGTGAGATTTTTCCTAAAGGTTTTGCAGCCTCAAAAAGATAAGTACAGACGTCTCCGTACGATCCACACGACTCTACTAAACCTGCTCATGACTGGTGAGACCTATTTAACCTAATGCTCTGATACCAACTTGTCACGACCCATTTCCGGAGTCGTGATGGCGCCTGTCATGGAACCAGGAAAGCCACCCATTTTATTTAACTACATACAAATTCCAATAAAATATCCTTCTTAACAAGTCTGTGGATAAAAATAATAATAAATCAAAATTTAGAAAACCAGTTTATGAAATTCAAAACCCAAATCCTACGACCCCGAATCCAGTATCACACAATCATGAGTTGTTATTACTTAATACAACCAAAAATAAATGACCAACATAGTTTGAAAATAAATACGACGGTAGAAAAAGAAGAGAAGACGAGATCACGGCCGCCAGCTGCTACCTCGTCAACTCTGATGAAACTGCTGCTACTCACTGACCAGAGCTGAATCCCGCTGTACCTGGATCTGCACACGAGGTGCAGGGGGTAACGTGACTACACCAACTCAGTAGTAACGAAACCAAAACGGGCTGAGAGGTAGTGACAGACAAAACCTCCGATAATTCGAAAAATAGTATATAACTTGGACATGACAGTAATATATCAGAAAATAAACACGATGCATAAATATGTGTCTGTAACCCTATATACTAGCATGAATTCATATAGAATCAAGAATGATGTGTACTCAGTAATCCAACTCTCATAAGATGGTCCATTTAGTACTAGAATACGGCCTTCCGGCCCAGGGAAAGTCCATCCCAGATATTACATAAACACAAGTGACACAGTCACCTAGTACTGAGGAAAAGGCCGATCCATCCACCACGGAGAAGATCCATCTCCGAAACATAAAACCCACGACGGAGATCCATCTCCGGAACATAAAACCCATGGAGAAAATCCATCTCTGGAACATAATACTCGGACAAGATCCATGTCCAGGAAAATCCATCCCTCAATATCTGTGTGCTCACTGGGGGTGTAAAGACTCCGGAGGGGCTCCTTTCAGCCCAAGCGTTGTATCAAGCCAACGAAGGCATGGTTCCAGGATCGCTGCAGTGTGCAGTCCGACCTCATAACTGTCTCAAAACCAGGCTCCAAGCCTCACTCAGTCAATACCTTCCAGTCTCACTCACAATGCTCTAACATATGAAAAATCATCCCAAATCAATGATAATATAGAATAAACTAGCAACTTACAAGACTGAGGCATGAAGCATATACTATAACAGGACTGAGTACATGAAAACAATAATCACAGATAGAGACAACAATAATCGGCCGTTCCGGTCTGAACATATCGTCGTGAAGCCTTAACATTTATACTTAGCATGATTTCTATTGCGTTCAAGGTAATACCACTTTCACAGTACAAATATCAACCTGAGATAACCATTAGACAGTGCCATGGGATGAGCCAGGCTACAACTATTCGGTATACGCTCGCATGCCCGTCACTTGGCAAGTGAGTCACCTTAGTTAACATCAAATATCAAATATTTTGGGGTTTCGAACCCTCAGTTCCAAGTTTAGAAGCGTTACTTACCTCAAAACCGGCTAATATACTACTCTGCAATGCCCTTGCCTATAAATTCAGCCTCCGAGTGCTCCAAATCTACCAACAATCAGATGTATATCATTATAATATTCTAAGGAACTAATCCCAATCGAAAGGTATCAAAAATACTCAAAAATCCCGAAATTGGTCAAACCCGACCCCTGGGACCACGTCCCAAAACTCAGAAATTTTCATACTAAACTTTTCTTCATCATTTCACGAGTCCGTACATATAAAGAACACTAAATTTGGAGTCCAAATGACCCCTCAAATCCCCATTTGAAAGACTCTTAATCCCAAGCCTTGATAACCCAATTTACACTGATTTTCCCCTAATTTTCCACCATAAATCCGACCTTTAATCACATATAAACGAGTTTAGAGTCCAAAAACCTTACCTCAATGAAAACGATCGAATCCTGTCTTCAAAACCCTTCAAAAGCTTCAAATCCGGATGAAATATTGAGAAAGATGGCTAAAATTCGCGAAGGCATGTTTTTATACTCTCTGAACAGTGGTTCCGCACTTGCGACCACTTACGCGCACCTGCGGAACCGCACCTGCGGTCCCAGGTGCGCACCTGCGGAAAGACCCCAAAGTCCTCAGCCTCTACACCTGCGCTCGACCTCCCGCACCTGCGGCTTCGCATGTGCGGCAATTACCTCGCACCTGCGGAATCCTCTCATCAGCCAAACTTCCGCACCTGCGGTGCCACGTCCTCTCCTGCGAAACCGCACCTGCGGCTCCCCATCCGCAGGTGCGAAAACACCAGCAACAACAACATCAGTAGTGACAAAACCATTCCATACTCCCCGTTAACCATCCGAAACCATCCCGAGCCCCTCGTGACCCCGACCAAACATACCAGCGCATCATATATGATCATTCAAACTTCGTCGAACATCCGAAACATCATACATAACATCAAAAACTCAAAAACACATCGAATTCATGCCTATGAACTTTGAATTTTCTAAATTCCACCAACGATGCCGAAACTACCCAAAACAACTCCGATTGACCTAAAATTTTGCAGACATATCCAAAATGACATTACGAACCTGTTTCAACTGTCGGAATTCAATTCCAACCCCGATAGCCTATTTTCCACTGCCAACCGGAGGTCGCCAAAAACTAAATTTCGCCAATTCAAGCCTAATTCTACACAGGACATCACAAAAATATTCCGAACACACTCCTAAGTACCAAATCACCTAACGAAGCTATCCGAGCCATAAAATCTGCATTCCGGGGTCGTTTCTCAATAAGTCAACTCTAGTTGACTTTTCCAACTCTAAGGCTATTTTTAAAGACTAAGTTACTGAATTCTCATTTAACCATTCCGATTTCAAGCCTATCGACTCTAACACATCAATAATAGAATAACCAATCCATGACAAGTAAATGACAACAATAAAAAATGCAAGTTCTATGTAACGACAGACCGGGTCGTTACATTGTCTCTCAAAAGACTCTTCATTGGACCAAACGTCCAGTTTAACTATCTTTTTTGGGGATATTATTATAAGAACGTCATCTTTTGGGCTGGAAATCAGAATTCTAGTTCATAACTCTACAACAAAGTTATACTTGTTATAAATAAAGTGAATGTATATGGATGTTCATTTAATCCATTCATACATTCTATACAATGTACTACTTGGATAGATGCACCTATTAATTCCTAGGATGTATCTAGAGTTTTGGATGTATCTTGTATAGTATAATAAGGACATTCTTTGCCCATGAAAGAAGACACAAGAAACACATTTGAATAAGATAACTTCTACATTCTCCTCCTATACATCTTGTCTATATTACTATATTATTCTATTTTGCTCTCATTTCTTAACACGTTATCAGCACGAAGTTCTAACCAACTGAGGTTATCTGCTTCATTTGAATTTATCTTCTTCAAAAAAGAGGTAGTTAATATCTTTTCCGATCCAGGAAAAAAAAATTCATTCTACATGCCTCGAATTTGCTTCTGTAGTAGCAGTAATTCGGAAGAGAGGTTCAGACACCGAATTTGAGTCTTGGTGCATCATGATGATAAGATGTTGGGTTTTAGTCCCAATACATTATGCTTAACATGTCTTTATGAGGGTAATACATTGAGTTTGAGTCCCAATCCACCACAATTAATGATATAATGATGATTGAGGCAAAATAATATGCTTTTAATGAAGCTCGTCCCTCTAGATCTGCTCCATTCCCTGAAGCGAATGTGATAGCAATATATCAAAGTGTGAAAGAAGACTAAATAATTATCGGGGCCGTATGAATAATAAAGAAGAAATATGTCTTCTGGATAGTGCTACAACGCACCATATAAAAAGATAAGAGATACTTCTCTTATTTAATTATGAAAGAAGCCAATATCCTAACAAAATTTGGTAGTACAAAATTAATTGAGGGCTCTGGAAGAGCGACTGTATTACTACCAGGAGGAACTATATTGGCTATTAATGATGCATTATATTGTAGTAGGTCTCAAAGAAACTTGTTGAATTTCAATTTATTCTCCAAAATGGCTATCGTATTGAGACCACCAATGAAGGAAAGGTTGAATACCTTTATATTACTACAATAAAAGCGAAAAAGAAGTAATTGCTTGAAAAGCTTTCCACATTTTCCTCCGATTTATACTACACTAATATTAGTGTAGTTGTCACGACCCTAAATCCTAAACCGGCCGTGATGGCGATTATCATGGAACTAGGCTAGCCAACCACTTCAGACTGTTACTAACTTTCATAATTTCCCAAAATTAGCAGATTTTAAAAATAGAAGAATGAAATGAAACAAATACACACTTTCCCAAAACCTGAAGTCAACTGTCATGAGCATCTAAGACCGTATATACAATGTACAATATAGTGACTTGCTACAGAAAAAGTCTGAGGTAAAAAAGACCAAAAGAAACTATGATCTGAGGGAAGGAAATAAGGTGAGCTGGGGATGCTGAGCAGCTACCTCAATCCTCGAACAACTCCAAGCTCGTCCGAAAATCAACTAGTAAGATGGTCCGATACCTGGATCTGCACACAGAGGTGCAGGGAGTAACATGAGTACGCCAACTCAGTAAGTAATCCTAAAAACTTGAGTGTAGTGACGAGCAATTAAGTCATGTAAAACCATATAATGAATAACAGTGGAAATGAATAGATCAAGTCAAGAATCCACAATAAAACTCCATTTTTCATTTAAAGATCTCGTATAAAAACATTTATCCAACATTTATTATCAGAGGCTCAATGTAAAGAAGAGTGAAAACAACATTTTCGTAAAATATAAGCCCCTAGGGCACAATATCACTCACAATAAAGCCTATCGGGCACAATATCACTCACAATAAAGCCTCTCGGACAAGCCTCTCAGTCACTCGTGACTCCACTATCAGTATCTCATGCTCTCACCTAAACACTCGTACTCAGCAAGTACCATGAACACACGCAACTGCTGCGGTGGACAACCTGCTCCACTACTATATATATATACTACTGTGACGTGCAGCCCGATCCATGTATATAACATACGCTGCGGCGTGCAACCCGATCCATATAATAGTCGACTGCGCTCACTGGGGGTGTACAGACTCCTGGAGGGGTCCTTCAGCCCAAGCACTATATCTGCTGCGGCGTGCAGCCCGATCCAATATGTATATTGCTGCGGCGTGCAACCCGATCCATATATAACATATATTGCTGCGGCGTGCAGCCCGATCCATATATATATATATATATATATATATATATTCTATATTGCTGCGGCGTGCAGCCCGACCCACATGTAATATATAATATATATATTGCTGCGGCGTGCAGCCCGTCCCATAACTATCCTCACATACTCGGATCTCGGCCTGACTCAGTCACCCTCACAAGCCACTTGGGAAATTCGTCTCAACTCACGGGACTCAGCTCAAAATACTTTTCAGAGTTTTCAAAGCAGTGTGATAACAGTGAAAATAACAATAAAAAGAAGCATGACTGAGTTCACAGATGTTCTATCAAGATAGTGGTAGAATAGTGTAAAAGTACCTTTGAGGGTCTACACAGGTCGGCACAAGGCCCCAAACATGGCTCACAGACTATAATCAAGTATAAATTTCTAAAATACAGGATATTTCAAATCGAATACGCGGCTTAATAGTCGCTACGGCACAGACCAAGTCACAGTCCCTATCAGTGCACGACCCCGCGCTCGTCACCTAGCGTGTGCGTCACCTCATTTATCAACACAATATCAAATAACGGGGTGTCATACCCTCAGGTTTAGAGTTACAATCGTTACTTACTTCAAAACAGCCCAAAAGCTACTCTGCAATGCGCTTGCCCCTCAAATTGGCTCCAAAATGCTCCGAATCTAACCAAAATCATATTAACATCATCAATATAAGCTAAAGGAACACAACCCAATCGAAAACTATTAATTTAGAATAATTCTCAAAATTCGGCCAAACCCGAGCCCTGAGCCCACGATTCTATACATACCAAAACCTCCACAATCGGACCATAATTGCCCACTAAAATCACCAAAAGAATTTCCAAATTTCCTCCCCATTTTTCCCAGCTTTTTTCCACTTTAATTCTTCAAATTACAAGCCTAATCCGTTACAAAATATCATAGAAACGAGTTTTATATCCGGGAACTTACTTCCAGTGAAGACCTTCAAATTCCCCCTTCAATTTGCTCTCAAACAAGCTCAACCCGCATGCAACAATGGAAGAAATGACAAAATATTCGCGAAGGCACCTATTTATACTGTTCTGCCCAGTTAATCCGCACCTGCAGACAAATTCCTCGCATCTGTGGACCCGCACCTGCGATAACCCACTAACAGTCCAAACTTCGCACATGTGAGTCCCTTTATGCACCTGCGGCTTCGCAGGTGCGGCCCATGCTTCGCACCTGCGGATTCCTTCTGCCTAGTCTCTTTTCACACCTGCGCAAGGTCCTTCGCACCTGCGGCTCCCCATCCGCAGGTGCAGCCACACTAGTAAATTAACACCAGCAGCTATTTGCTGCAAATTCCTACGTCCGAACCTCCGCTAACCATCTGAAATAAATCCCGAGCCCCTCGGGGCCCCAACCAAACATACCAACACACCCCACATCATCATTCAAACTTAGTCGAGCCTTCGAAACACCAAAAACAATACAAAAACACAAAAATTACATCAAATTCAAGCCTATGAACCTTGAAACTTATAAATTTCGCCAATGATGCCGAAACCAATCAAAACACATCTGATTGACTTGAAAATTTGCACACATATCCAAAATGACATTACGAACCTTCTCCAACTATCGGAATTCCATTCCGACCCCTATAGCCCATTTTTCACTGCCGACCGGAAATCGCCAAAAACTAACTTTCGCCAATTCAAACCTAATTCTACACCGGACATCAAAACTTCATTCCGGACACACTTTTAAGTCCAAAATCACCTAACGAAGCTATCCGAGCCATAAAATCCGCATTCTGAGGTTGTTTGACTTTTTCTAACTATTAAGCTAGTTTAAGAGACTAAGTGTCTCAGTTCTCACTACGACCACTCCGAACCCGAACCAACCAACCCAACACAACATAGATAGGCTAAGCAAAATATGATAAAGCAGAAATGGGGGAAAGATGGCTAATCACATGGAACGACTGACAGAGTCGTTACATCCTCCCCCTCTTAAACAAACGTTCGTCCTCGAACGGGTCTAGAAACATACTTGGAGTCTCGAATAAGTGAGGATATCTGCTCTGCATCTCCCGCTCGGTCTCCCAGGTGGCATCCTCCACCGGCTGTCCTCTCCACTGAACCTTCATTGAAGCTATATCCTTAGACCTTAATCAATAGACCTGACGACCCAAAATAGCCACTGACTCTACCTCATATGACATATCACCCTCGAGTTGAACCGTGCTGAAGTCCATAACATGAGACGGTTCACCAACATACTTCCGGAGCATCAAAACATGGAACACCGGATGAATACTCGATAAGCTGGGGGACAAGGCAAGTCTATAAGCCACCTCCCCAATCCTCTGAAGCACCTCAAAAGGCCCAATAAACCGGGGACTCAGCTTTCCCCTCTTCCCGAACCTCATAACACCCTTCATGGGTGACACCTTCAGCAGTACCTTCTCCTCAACCATGAAAGACACATCTCGGACCTTCCGGTCCACATAAATATTCTGCCTAGACTGCACTGTGCGAAGCCGCTCCTGAATCAATTTCGCCTTACCCAACGCATCCTGAACCAAGTCTGTGCCCAATAACCTAGCCTCACCCGGCTCAAACCAACCGTCCAGAGATCTGCACCTCCTACCATATAAAGCCTCATACGGAGCCATCTGGATGCTCGACTAATAACTATTATTATATGCAAACTCCGCGAGTGGTAGAAACTGGTCCCATGAACCCCCGAAATCAATGACACGGGCACGCAACATATCCTCCAGAATTTGAATAGTACGCTCCGACTGCCCATCGGTCTGAGAATGAAATGCTATGCTCAACTCAACCTGAGTACCCAACTCTCTCTGTACGGCTCTCCAAAACTGGGATGTGAACTGAGTACCTCTGTCAGAAATGATAGAAACTGGAACCCCATGCAATCGGACAATCTCTCTGATATAAATCTCAACTAACCGCTCCGAAGAATAAGTAGTACCAACAAGAATGAAGTGCGCGGACTTGGTCAGCCAATCCACAATAACCCATATAGCATCAAACCTCCTCGAAGTCCGTGGGAGTCCAACTACGAAGTCCATGGTGATTCGCTCCCACTTTCACTCCGGAATGTCAAATCTCTGAAGCAATCCACCTGGTCTCTGGTGCTCATACTTGACCTGCTGACAGTTGAGACACTGATCCAAAAACTCAACAATATCTCTCTTCATCCGCCTCCACCAATAATGCTGTCTCAGATCCTGATACATCTTTGCGGCACCCGGATGGATGGAATACCGCGAACTATGGGCCTCAGCTAGAATCAAATCTCGGAGCCCATCCATATTGGGCACGCAAATCCGGACCTGCATCCTCATGACCCCATCATCACCAATAACCACATCCCTGGCATCACCGCAATGGACCCTGTCCTAAAGAACAAGCAAATATGGATCATCATACTGGCGTGCTCTAATCTGATCATAAAGAGAAGACCTGGAGGCTACACAAGCTAATACCCGCGGAGGCTCTGACACCAACTTGTCACGAACCCAAATCCTAAACCGGCTGTGATGGAACCTATCATGGAAATAGGCTAGCCAACCATTTCAGACTATCACTAACTTTTATAATTTCCCAAAATTAGCAGATTTTAACCCACTAATAGTCCAAACTTCGCTCCTGCGAGTCCCTTTCGCACCTGCGGATTCCTCCTGCCTAGTCTCTTTTCACACCTGCGCAAGGTCCTTCGCACCTGCGGCTCCCCATCCGCAGGTGCGAACACACCAATAAATTAACACCAGCAACTATTTGCTGCAAATTCTTACGTCCGAACCTTCGCTAACCATCCGAAATCAATCCCGATCCCCTCGAGGCCCCAACCAAACATACCAACACACCCCATAACATCATTCAAACTTAGTCGAGCCTTCGAAACACCAAAAGCAATGCAAAAACACCAAAATTACATCAAGTTCAAGCCTATGAACCTTGAAACTTCTAAATTTCGCCAATGATGCCGAAACCAACCAAAACACATCCGATTGACCTGAAAATTTGCACTCATATCCAAAATGACATTACGAACCTGATTCAACGGTAGAAATCCACTCCGAACCCTATAGCCCATTTTCCACTGCCGGCCGGAAATCGCCAAAAACTAACTTTCGCCAATTCAAGCCTAATTCTACACCAGACATCAAAACTTCATTCCGAACACACTCCTAAGTCTCAAATCACCTAACGAAGCTATCTGAGCCATAAAATCTGCATTCCGAGGTCATTTACCAAAAAGTCAACTCCCAATTTGACTTTTTCCAATTATTAAGCTAGTTTAAGAGACTAAGTGTCTCAGTTCTCACTACGACCACTCCGAACCCGAACCAACTGACCCAACACAACATAAATAGGCTAAGAAACATATGATAAAGCATAAACGGGAGAAATGGGGCTAATCACAAGCAATGACTGTCAGAGTCGTTATAGTAGTTGAATCACATGCCATAGTAAATAAGGAGTTTATTAATTATTTTATTATTTGGCATGCTCGGTTGGGACATCCCGGTTATAATATGATGCGCAAAATAATTGAGGATTCACATGGTCATTCATTGAAGAACCAGAAGATTCTTCTAACTAAAGAAAACTCTTGTGCTGCATGTTCTCAAGGAAACTGATTATTAGACCATCAATAATCAAAGTTGGAGTTGAATCTCCTACATTTTTGGAACGTATAAAGGGTGATATATGTGGGCCCGTACACCTTCCATGTGGACCATTTATATTATATGATTTTTATAGATGCATCTAGAAGATGGTCACATGTATGCTTGTTAGCAACCCGCAATTTGGCCTTTGCAAGGTTAGTAGCTCAACTAATAAGATTAAGAGCACATGTTCCAGATTATAAAATTAAGACACTTCGTCTTGATAATGCTGGTGAATTTTACGTCCCATGCCTTTAATGATTATTGCATATCAATTGGGATAACAATTGAGCATCTAGTTGCTCATGTTCATACTCAAATTGGTCTAGCAGAATCATTGATCAAACGCCTCCAATTAATTGTTAGACCAATGCTTATGAGAACAAAACTTCCCATTTCGGCATGGGGCCAACTATTTTGCATGCAACAGCTCTTGTGCGGATCAGACCTATAGGTTATCATAAAGTCTCCCCAATACAATTGGCTTTTGGCCAGGAGCCAAATATTCCCATCTTAGAATATTTAGATGTGCAATATACGTTTCAATTTCTCCACCATAACGCACAAAGATGGGACCCCAAAGAAGGTTGGGGATATATGTTGGGTATGAATCTCCTTCTAATATAAAATATTTGGAACCTATGACTGGAGGTTTATTTACGGCAAGATTTGATGACTGTCATTTTGATGAATCAGTATACCCAATATTAGGGGGAGAAAATACGCAGTTGCAAAAAGAGATAGATTGGAATGCATTATTAATATCTCATTGAGATCCTCAAACAAAGCAATTGAACACTAGGTTCAAAAGATAATTTATTTGTAAAATATTACAAATCAACTGCCAGATGCGTTCACTAACCTACCAAGGGTGACTAAGTCACATATTCCAGTTGCTAATGCTCCTATTCGAATTGATGTCCCGGTTGGATAATCTATAAATGCAAATGAGTCTAATCCACACTTGAAATGTGGTAGACCAATTGGTTCCAAAGATAAAAATCCTCCAAAGTGAAAATGAGCAAATGATCTAGGAGATCATAATATGGAGGCAATTGCTCAAAAAGAGACATGTGACATAACAAATTATAACCTCAGAGGAGGTGCAGGTACCTGAAAATAATAAGAATGAAGAGATCTCAATAAGTTATGTCTCTACGGGAAAAATGAGGAACCGAAATAAAATTATTATCGAAAATGTTTTTGCTTATAATGTTGTTGTTTAAATAATGCAACAAGATGAGGATCTTGAACCAAGATCTGTCGATGAATGTAGACAGAGAAATGATTGGCCAAAATGGAAAGATGTTATCCAGACAAAATTAACTTCACTTGAAAAAGTGAATTCGAACGTATAGTTCGAACACCTGAAGGAATCAAGCCAGTGGGATACAAATGGGTTTTGTGCAAAAACGAAACGATAAAAATAATTCGTTAGATATAAATCACGACTTGTGGCACAAGGATTTTCGCAAAGACCTGACATTGATTATATGGAGACATATTCTCCTGTGGTGGATGCAATCACTTTCAGGTATCTTATATAAATTTTACAGTCCATGAAAAACTTGATATGCGTTTGATAGATGTTGTCACAACCTACTTGTATGACACATTAGACAACGAAATTTATATGAAAATCCCCGAATGGATTAAAGTTATTGAAACTAATAAAATTTTTCGGGAAACTTGTTCAATAAAGCTTCAAAAATCCTTATATGTATTGAAACAATAAGGGGAATATGGTATAATCGCCTGAGTGAGTATTTGCTGAAAGAAGGGTATAAGAATGATCCAATTTGTCCTTGTGTATTTATAAGAAGGTCTGGATCTGAATTTGTTATAATCGCTGTGTATGTTGATGATCTAAATATCATAGGAACTCCTGGGAAACTTCCAAAAGCAGTAGACTGTTTGAAGAAACAATTTGAAATGAAAGATCTTGGAAAGACAAAATTTTGTCTTGTCTACAAATTGAGCATATGAAAGATGGAATTTTTGCCCATCAATCATCTTATACCGAAAAGATCTTAAAGCGTTTTTATATGGATAAAGCACATCCATTGAGTACCCCGATAGTTGTGAGATCATTTGATATAAATAAAGATCTATTTTGACCTCATGAAACTGATGGAGAGCTTCTTGGTGATGAAACTCCATATCTTAGTGCTATTGGGGCACTAGTGTATCTTGCAAATAATACTCGACTAGATATAACTTTTGCAGTAAGTTTATTAGCAAGATTTAGTTCCTTTCCAACAATAAGACACTAGATACCTCCGAGGGACTATTGATATGAGATTATTTTACTCTTATGAATCCGATTCACAGTTGATTGGTTATGCAGATGCAGGTTATTTGTCTGACCCACACAAAGCCCGATCTCAAACAGGCTATCTATTTACTTGTGGGGTACAACTATTTTATGGCGTTCAACAAAATAAACTTTAGCTGCTACATCTTCCAATCATGCAGAGATAATAGCTATTCATGAGGCTAGTCGATGTGTATGGTTGAGATAAGTGACTCAACACATTCAACAACTATGTGGTATTTCTTTAAAAACGAAGATTCCAATGATATTGTATGAAGATAATGTTGCTTGCATAACTCAACCTAAAGGAGGATATATCAAAGGGGACAGAACAAAGCACATTTCACCAAAGTTCTTTTTCACACACCTCAGCAAAATGGTGAGATAGATGTTCAACAAATCCGTTCAAGTGACAATTTAGCAGATTTATTCACTAAGGCATTGCCAACATCAACATTTGAGAAGCTGAGACATAATATTGAAATGCATCGTCTCCGAGATATCAAATAAAGTTTTCACCAAGGGGAGTATAATACGCGTTGTACTCTTTTCCCCTTAACCAGGGTTTTGTCCCAAGTGGGTTTTCCTGGTAAGGTTTTTAAAGAGGAAACACTCAATGCGTATTACAAGATGTGTGTACTCTTTTCCTTCACTGGAATTTTTCCCACTGGGTTTTTTCTAGTAAGGTTTTAACGAGGCACATTATCTTTCAAATGAACATCCAAGGGGGAGTGTTATAAATAAAGTGAATGTATATGGATGTTCATTTAATCCAGCCATACATTCTATACAATGTACTACTTAGATAGATGCACCTATTAATTCCTAGGATGTATCTAGTGAGTTTTGGATGTATCTTGTATAGTCTAAATAGGACATTCTTTGCCCATGAAAGAAGACACAAGAAACACATTTGAATAAGATAACTTCTACATTCTCCTCCTATATATCTTGTATCTATTACTATATTGTTCTATTTTGCTCTTATTTCTTAACAATACTCGTCTATTGGCTTATTATTATTTATGCTTAGAAGAAATAGTAAAACAACTTTTGAAGTAAAAAGTACAACATAAACTCAAGAAATCAACCCAACCCAACTATTGTGGCCCTCTAATAAGTCTAAAAAATAATGCTCTTACTTTAACCATAAAGTTTAGGCGTGGGCTAAGTAGTACTGAAATTAGTTGAGATCCAACTCTAAAATAATGGAATCCCTTCTTAATCAATGGGCATAGCAGGTTCGACATCTACTACAAAAGAGAGAATCCACTTCAGATAATCACGTCTTTGCTAGGTAGCGTGTGAAGTAGTCATTTCACACGTTGCACTGAGAACAAGGGACTGATCCCGTACCGTGCTACTGCCTTGCGCCGCCTTCTTCATAGAAGCCGCCGAATTTACCCAGAAGTCCGAATTCTATGGTAGAGAATGCTGTAATAATCAATGTAATACAATTAAGGAAATACCAGTTATGTCTATTTATAAGTAGCTTATTTCAAAATTGACAAATTCATAAAATATTATTAATATTAGCAATTAGCTATTTGAAGCTAAAAAAAAGTTCAAGTTTTCGCTTTCTTTTGAGTAGGTGTTATTAGAATAGATTGGGTACATTTTAAGGAGCTTGAATCTCTATTTTGGGATGATTTGGTTGAGTTTTGAGGTGGTTTGAATTAAAAATTGGAAGTAGAAGATGAACATGAAAAATGATATGAGTATCACTTATGTATCAGATTTGTATCAAATGTGTTCACATGTATATCCATATATACATGCGTGTGAGATACATGTTTGATACATATGTCACAAAATATTTTATGAACTCGATTTTATTAATGAATTTTGATACTAATTCAGTCCAAATCCCTCCAATCTTCCTCAAGTTTTGTATATTGACCCATTTATATGTTTTCAATGAATCTCAGTCATACCCATTGAAAAAAGTCTTTTTTTGCTTAGATTTTTGGAATCTTGTATATATATATTTTTGTATTTCATCACCTTATTGCTATCTCATTTATGAATTTTTCTTTCCGTCTCGCATCTAATGTTGCTAATCACGCTTAAAAATATGGTAGGAGATCTTTGTGTGTGATTTTTGGAGAGAAAGAACCTTATTTCTTTGAGTTTATAATTTTTATATGTGCTTGACTAGTTTTGATAAGTGTATGATTAATGGCTAGAGATTGATACGTAGAGACTTTTTCGGGATATTTCTGTAAGATACCCATACAATTATTCCAAAAGAAATGCCCACACCGCCATTCAACTGCAAATAAGCAGGCGGGAAAATGAAGGTTCAACAAGTTTGCATCAGCGTTGATGTATATGCGTGTGTTTGGTACGAAAAAAGTACATTTTTCAAAAAAGTAAGTATCATTCGGAAGTTATATTCTTGGTGTTTAGTTATTAGTTAATGTTTTCCCACCAAAAAAAAAAAAAAATATTCATCAAAAAGGAAAAAATGACTTCCCTTATGAGCGGAAATCATTTCCAGTAATCAACTTATAAGTTTGTATCACTTGATTTAAAAGAAGAAATGCGTCTTACTCTGTCAAGGGAAACGTTGTCCATGAAACTTATGGCATACAAAACACATTTGTAGTGTAAAATCTCTATATAGCATCTTTCTTTTCGCCACGTACGCTGACACAAATTTACTGGAATCTTAGAACCTGTTTGGTCATAAATTTTGTCAAAATATATAGAGAAATCTTAGATGTTTCTAGGCTCAAGCTTGAACTAATACAACGTAATTAAAAATCTCATCAAGTGCGTTCAAACTTTAACAAATTAATAATTGTTTTGTCTATAAATGGTGTACCGAATTTTTTAGATTAAACTACTTAACATTTAGCTAAACAATACAATTTTTTTAATAAAATAATTTTATAAATCAGAATTAAAATAAGGCACAATAACCGAAATAAAACTTATACTTGTGCCACTTTGTCATGCCGGTCCTCAAACTTATCATTTTGCCAATTGAACACATACACTCGTTCAAAAATAATTTTCTAAATCCCGCTGATTATTGACCGAACTTATGTGGCATTGACATAGCTGAGGTGGACACATTATGTGTAACACATGCGTGTAAAGAGAGCGATACTATTGACTTTGATTAAAAATGAATTAAACTAAAAAAAAAAGTAACGTTAATAAGTTAATCGAAATTACCATCCCCTCCCCCTCCCAATTTTCTTCTCTTTCTCAGTTTCTCTCACCTCTCTTCTCGCCCCCTGTCACGACCCAAAATTCTCAACTTTAGGGATCGTAATGGCGCCTAACACCACACTTGCTAGGCAAGCCAATGTTAGAGTTCGATTAGCTATTTTCCTTTGATTAATCATTTAAACATAATAAAATAAATTTAAAGTAAACTTAATGTAATGGTTTCCAAAGAATAACTCCAAATATAAAAAAACAAACAAATAAATAAATCGAGCCACGAACTAATTATATAAATAACTCTAAGACTACCCCAGGGTCTGGTGTCACAATTCACGAACTACTAAAGAATACTACAAATAATAGCTGAAAGAAATAATATAATTGTTTTGAGGAAATATAAAACAATCTCTACGAACTAAGAGAAGACTCTCGGGATCTGCGAACGCCGACAGATATATCTCGTGTCTCCGGATAATGGATAGCGGCTACTAAAAATCTCTACTGCTGGCCGGTACCTGGATCTGCACAAAAGAGTGCAGAGTGTAGTATCAGTACAACCGACCCCATGTACTGAGTAAGTGCGTAGCCTAACCTCGATGAAGTAGTGACGAGGCTAAGGCGGAGCAATTATAACTTAACCTGCGATAATATATGTATATAATAAAGTAACAAAACAATCCTACGCAAACAAGAAAATATAACTGCAACAATGAATAAATAAAATAACTTAGTCGCCTATTCCAGGCCTCAGCTGTGACCAAGATCCCACATAAATTTTCAAACTTTACTTTAAAACAATCGTATGTGCATAATATGAAAAATAGTAGAGTAAAACAATAAAGCTTCCAAATCTTTGTAATTAAAATCAGTGAAACATAAATATCTTCTCTCATCACTATCTTGTTGCGGCGTGCAACCTGATCTCACCTATCCATCTTTATCACTATTATTTATTTTCCCTGTCCACCATTATGACTATCATTTATTTTTCCTGTCCACCCTTATCACTATCATTTATTTCCCCTGTCCGCCCTTATCACTATCATTTATTCCCCCCGTCTGCCCTTATCACTGTCATATTGTCCGCCCTTATCACTATCAATTGATTTATTTATCAAAAACTTTCACAATTCAGGCCAAGCCTTTCACAACACGTTTATCACAACAATTGTAAACATAACACATTATAGCTCACAAGCTGTATCAATATTATTTCATAATGAAACCAACCAGAATATATGTAAATATTGTAACACTGTCATCCAGCTCAACCTTTACGTACCATAACAAATCAAGGGAACAACACTTTTAACACGCGTGCAAAAATACTTGGTAATAATCTAATGAAAACAAATAGTCAAGTAGCATGTGCGGAATAATTCAATTACGTACTTGAACATATTTCAAAAAGTAGCCTATAAATAAATATTTTCATCTATTCACTCATGACCTAAATTTAATGAGCTCCAAATAGTTTATCTTATCCTACAGTTTTACATTCTTAAAGTCTGGGGTCCTACTCTACAATATTATCAATATTTTTTTTTGTTTATTGGTCTAAGGTTTAAGACTTCACTAAATCTTCAAAAGAAAAACATAAGAACGATAATCCAAATGCATTCTTGATCTATATAACATCAAGACAAAAGTACATGTGACTCTTATTCAGGTCTTAGATTTATTACAGCAAAGATCATCACTTGACCATATAAACCTCAACAATTATAAAACAGTCAAGCCGGGAAGAAAATAAATGAAAAACGAAAAGGGGATCATGGTAAACAACAATTTGGTAGTGCATAGGTACTCGTCACCTCACCTATACACTACACACAAGCAATTTCACATAACAATCAGGTTGGGGATTCCTATTCCCTCAAGTCAAGGTTAAACCAAGCACTTACCTCAACCTCGCAGGCCACTCACTGTTCAATTATAGCTTTTCCTCTTGAATTCACCTCCAATACACTCGAATCTAACCATAATTAACTTAATATCATTAACTAATGCTAAAGGAACTAACTTTACTGAAAATTGTAATTTTTCCTAAGTTTTCTCAAAAAAAGTTAAAACCCGACCCCGGGCCCGCTTGGTCAAAACTCGGGGTTCGGACCAAATTACGTTTACCCATTCATCCACGAGCCCGAATATACAATTATTTTCGAAATCAGATCTCAATTCGAGGTAAAGCTTTAATTTTTACAAAATTCCCTAATTTTACCCAAACCCTCAATTTTTACCATGAAAATTCTTAGTTTTTGATATAAAGGTGATGAAAAACATTGGATAATTTAAATATAACAAAAAAAATGAGTAGAGAACACTTACCCCAATCCCTATGGTAAAAATCGCCCAAATTCGAGCTCCCCAACTCAAAATATGACCGAATGAACAAACCCTAGTTTTATATATTTTTCTGCTAGCTATTATGCCTCATTCTCGTATCAAACGATCCTGAAACTCGATTTTTATGTCTCCAAAGGATTCCTTGAGAAATTATGTTAAAGTTAGGCTTTTGAATCACTCAATTTGACCTTATAATGAATGAGATATGTAGGTTTTAATATTTGCACATAGTGCAGATTTTTAAATACGCTGCCAGTGGCAATTTCGTAATTAATCTGAAAAATCTGGCAATCTTAGTAAAATGACCATAAAATCCTCATACGATGTCCAAATTCAACAATTCTTTTTTCTACGGGTCCGTAATTACGATACGGATCTAATACTTCATTCAAAATAGAAATCAGAGCTCATTTGTTTAATATAATATCATTCATGCTTGAAGAAACGACGTCGAAGATAAGAAAGAACGAGCGCAACACAACCCAAGCCTATTCGAAATTCACCCGATCCCTCGGGGCTCTAAAACAAACATGTACACAAGTATAAAAATATCATACGGACTTGCTCATGCGATCAAATCATGAAAATAACATGTAAAACTATGAATTAAACCTCAAAACTCATCATTTTTCTCAAGAACACTTCAATTTCACTATTTCTCAACCGGATGTCCGAATCACGTCAAATAAACTCCGATTCTATCACGAGCCCAAAATCCATAAGGTCGTGATGGCACCGGACACCATTGTCAGGCAAGCCAATCATTTTTAAATAGTTAAGTTAAATTTCCTGTTTTAGCATTTTTGAAATTATTACCTTTCGCTTTATTACATAATAACTGAATAAAAATCCGTTAAGTAAATACGATGGTTTAAATATTCCATTCTGGCAAATAAATCCCAAACACATCCCAGAACCCGGTTTCACAAGTACATGAGCAATTTCTAAGAATTTATACAATCATCACAAAGCTTGTTCGAAATAAAAATTGGACAAGGAATTTGAAATGAAAATAAATACATTATGAGGGAGACTCTTCCAGCTGCGGATTGCCTCCAGATTATGCAGATCGCCTAATGTCTCCAAATTTGCCACATTGCTATGAAAGTACCTGTGCAATAAAAATGCACAGCAAGTGTAGCATGAGTACGAAAACAACGTGTACTCAGTAAGTCGCCCGCCTAACCTCAGAGAGGTAGTGACGAGAGGCCGAATTAGACACTATCTAGAGGTCAATTTAGTATATTCAAGTGAGACACTAAGCATGAATGTCATAGACAATTTATTAAAATCAGGAATAAATAATATCAACTCCTTCCACATTTAACACTTTAAATCTTTGTCATTTCAGTTGACAATTTAAATCATAATCCGGGATAAGAAACATCAGACTTATTTCACATTTTACCCATAAATCCTCCTTCCTCATGACTGGTATTAAAACTTCCTTAGGCCGATAAACATGTATAAATCACAACAAATACGCAGTAAATATCATGCGCAAGCAATGCCGAGGGTCGACTGCCCGAACCAACATAAACATAAACTGTGCACTGTCGAGGGTCGAATGGCCCGAACCATAGATGCATCTATTTTCCCCGCTCGCAAATCAATCATGCGACGCGTTCAACATAATAATAATAAGGCTAACCTGCTCGCGAATCATACCTGCGACACTGATGCTCATATGAATATACAAAAATATAGGGTCATCCTGCTCGCGAATCATACATGCGACTCAGGCACCCAAAGTAACACATATTCACACCAATAAACCAAATTTTTATCAAGAAAATTAGTTGTTCAATGAAGTGATATAATTCTCCTTTTAATAAAGATGAGTATAATATTTAAAAAATTTCTAGAGATTTACTTGCCAGTTTCGATAGGGTTCCAAACTCGATAGGTTTATCCGAAACACAATTATCCAAGGAAGAATCAATTCTCTTTCTAGGTGATTAAGAAAAGTAAACTCTANTAGCACATACTTAATTAGTTCAACTAGGGGGACAATTCCCCCTCACAAAGTTAGAAAGGAGACTTACCTCGCTTCGAAATTCCATAACCGGCTTCCAAGCCCTTCCGACGGCTCCAATGGACGCACAACGCCCCAAAACTATCCAAATAACGACAAACCAATGAAAATATACTCTAATATTTGCAACAATTCAAATTATATAATTTCCCAACTCCGCTCAGTGAATTGACCAAAATGCCCTCGGGCCCAGGTGCCCGAATTTCGAAATTTCACGAAGATATACTCTACCCATAGCCTTACTAGCTCAAATATACAATTTACTCTAAATTCCATGCTCAAATTCGTGGTAGAAACCCGTAATATAATTTTCTAGGTTTTCCTTAAAGTTTCCCAATTTTCCCAATATCTTTCATGTTTAATCCATGCATATAACTTGTATTAATCTTAAAAACATGAAGGAATTACTTACCTAGTGATGCTTGACGAAAACCCACTCTTGAAGCTGCTCAAATTCGTCCAAACCAAAAGAAATTTGGAGAAGAAATGAAATTTCCCGTTTAAAACATAACACTGCCCAGACGACCCTCCTATGCGATCGCACAACATGCTCCGCTTTCGCATAGGCCTTCTATGCTGACTACCTAATTCCTCCTGTGGGTTCGCATGCAAGCTCCCACCTTCACACAATCCAAACGCCTCACAACCTCCAAACGCACACTGTGCGAGCGCAACTCCAACCCTGGGATCGCATAGGAAAAACTCCAGCTCCCTTGAATCTCTTCTCCGTGATAGCACTCATCCTTATGCGATCGCATACACCAAGAATCCATCCCTCAAATTTCCTTCATTGCGATCGCACACAAGGGTCTGCGATTGCATAGCACACCAGATACACCAGAAGACAACAACATCAAAACAGAGAAAAATGGTCCGAGTTCACCCAAAAACACACCTGAGGCCCTCGGGACCCCGTCCAATCCCACGACTCAGTCCCATAACACCCCAAGGACTTGATCGAGGCCTCAAATCACATCAAACAATGCCAAAATCACGAATCACACTCAAACTCAAACTTTATGAACTTTGAAATTTCAAAACTCCACATTTGATGCCGAAACCTATCAAATCACGTCCGATTGACCTCAAATTTTGCACTCAAGTCATGTTTGACATTACGGACCTGCTCCAACTTTTGGAATCGCATTACGACCCCGATATCAAAATTTCCACTTCCGGTCAGATTTCTCAAAAACCTTCAAATTTTTATCTTTAGCCAAATGGCTTCAAAATGACCTACAAACATCCAAATTCACTTCCGATCGCGCTCCCAACTCCAGAATCACCATACGGAGCTATTCCCAGGCTCGGAATCCTAAACGGACATCAATAACACTGAAATGCCTTACATCTCAAATTTATGAAATTCTTCTAAAATGCTATCTTCCATAATATACGCGGAAACGCTCCCGGGTTATCCAAAACCCGATTCGAACATGCGCACAAGTCCGAAATCATCATACGAACCTGTAGGAACCTTCAAATCCTGATTCGGAGGTCGTTTACTCAAAATTCCAATCTTAGTCAATTTCTCCAACTTAAGGCTTCTGAAATGAGAATTTACCAAATCAACTCTAAACTTTCCGAGATTCAATTCCGACCACACCTACAAATCATAATACCTGAAATGGAGCTGCTCATGACTTCAAAACGCTGAACGACGCGCTTGAGCTCAAAACGATCGGTCGGGTCATTACATTCTCCCCCACTTAAACAAGCGTTCGTCCTCGAACGTGCTAAGAACTACTCTGGAGTTATCTGAAATAACTGTTTAACACCTCGTGCACCCGCCCGTGCTACGACAACCCAGTTGAGTACATTGGCTTGATCAAATCTGAAGATTTCCTCTTTTATCCATATAATAAGCTCAGAATACAGTTCCAATACCTGAAATTTCTCTGCCAGACCTAGTTCCAATATATAAACACCGTATCAACTACCTCACGATATACCAGAACATGAATGCATACCTTTGCCGAATTAGCACCATGCACAGCAAAATTCATCATCTAACCACAATGACGTTCCCTGAACCTTAATAGCCAAAATTTCACGGATCTGATGCTCCTGATGCACCTCATAACAAATATACATACATCCTGCTATAATGCCGACGATACCACCACAATGGAGGAGGTGTGTAGAAATTCATACCCAACTGCAGAGTTAACAAATCATTGAATATCTCATCTTGACTAGAATCATCACCTCATTATGAACCAAATATTGGTATTTGTTCTTTAATATACACTTCACATAACCTTATCGCACTGACCCCTGATCCGGTAATCTCGTCTCACCCAGTATGAACTGCTCAGACAACAAATTACCCCAAACATGACCAACAGTCTCACATGATACCACATCGCGCCAATAGGCTACAACTCGAACACGATACATAAGGACTGATTCAGGAAGGGACTACTCAACTCACGCAACTAATACGAACTTTCCTCAGAAAATAGGAAGTAAAACATAAGAAAATAAATATAGGAACCTACTCATCATCACACTGTTGCGGCGTGCAACCCGATCCAAATAACATACCCGTGGAGGCGTGCCACCCGATCCCATCATAAAATTCACATAAGGAAATATACACGGAGCTGAATTGCTCACTATTACAAATTACTGAATATCGATCATAAGCATGCTAAGTGCATAATACCATCCTGGGGAGACTGATAAAGCCATATGCTTACAAAACTCAAGCACTACTGAGGTGATATATATATATATATATACTTTGGATCTCAAGAGCTGTCCTGCTCACATAACATCATCACTACGCGGAGATCTCAACACATTAGAAATTATCAAGCCGTTTCACAACTCACACGGCACAATCATATTATCATATGAATTTGACGAAGACGGAACAACATCTGCTGTTCTAATACCCTTCCATGAAAGCGCCCCTACTGAAATGAACATGCCTGGCTCATACGGAGCCCATAATCATATTTAAATCTATCCACAAACATCGAGTCTACCTTGATCGCACCAAACTAAGCTAATAGCTTTACATGGGTCCATATTAACCTACTTTCTCTCATAATACGCTAGAACAACCATCATAGCCGGGACAAACACCCCACAATCCACAACCAAATGAACTGAACGCCTTCCAGGCATAAATTCTCAAATAAACAATATTGCACTTCTTTATACTCAGTCCAAATCTTCAATCCATTAAGTGACTACATGTCACACTTATACAATCTTCTCGTGGTTACGCTCCCACGACCTTCCATACTAGGTAACAAGTTTGCACACCCGCATCTCCGACCACACTAATACTGCAAAACACATCAAGAAACCATGACCAGGGTACAAATTCTCTTTCCCCGAATATCGATCTCAGGTGACACTGAAGATAACACCAACTTACTCTGTACTTTCAAATAACTCTTTTTCTTGCTCATCCGAGCTCATGACATCCTTGTTAACACCAAACCACAATCTCGATTCTTACTCCCGGTTACGTACTGCTTACCGCACCTAACATTCCAATATGAGATAGCGCAAGAATTCCATCATAATTTCTGAACCACCAATAGGGTGAACACTTTATCATACGGAAACCTTTTACTTAACTCAATTCAATAGTACCATCTCAACACACGAGTTAATTCCCACAATCACCCGACATGCAAATCCTTAAGTAGTAGTCTATACCACAATAACCCTTCCGGATCTGCCTACACATGATAGGCCATAGCACTCGGATGTTCCCACATGAAATCTATTACGACGGCCGACAAGACTGCACACACCGTCACAAACCACATGAATAACTTAATCACATCAAAGGAACTGATCACTTCCGTAAGTGTGCCATTTCAACCATGGTTAATCAATCTATCTTCTTTTAATCATCTTCAATTACCATAGTAACTTCCTTCAACTCATAGAAAACTCAACCCTCACTCATCCCGAGTGACCTTGATTCACGAGATCATGCCGCCTAAATCCCGCAACCCGTCTCATACCCTCCTGCTAATCTTTCTACAACCCGGAGTTTATTTCTCTCACTCCTCCAATACTACCCTGCATGCTGAAAATAACATAGAACACTCCAGCCATTTTCCTTTTCTCTGAAATTACGCTGCAAAAGCTCAATTCTTGATCATACGGCTGCCTTTAACCCTTAAACGCCGCATTCTTAACTTTGAATTCACTAGGACAACTATTGAGAGTCACCCACTCTGACTGGTCCCAAATACAATCAATTCCAAGGCTATCCTAGCACATGAACACCCTTTTTCAATGAAACACATGACTGAGTCACTACCCTTACAACTCACCTATGCCTTAAGCATAAATTTTGAATCTTTCAAAGCCTAACCCTGGTCCAACAGGGCCAACCTTTGCACATATTTATCAAATCCCACGCACGATCACCATTTTACTCCTTCCCCCTTAGCTGGAATAACCTGCTAACACGCCGACAATCCGCAACCCTATGATTACACAATCCGGCAACCCAATTGCAGGTAGTGGGACTCCCCCCCACTTAGCCCGAAACTACTCCTGGAACCACTCTAGACCCTGCTGAGATCCTTTCTCCTTTGTTAACATGAATATTGCTCAAACGATCCGTGCAATTCTTCCAAATTCTCTTGCTAGCACTCCCTAATCACTCAAATTCTATAGCATCATTCACACATCCTGACTCCTACCGAACAACCACTAGAATCTCTCACAATGACTTGCCAACCACACGACCGCTAACCTACTCACAAGAGGTCACCCACCTATGTAATTCACCAACTGACACCTTCCAACGGCGCTGTACTGCACTATCTCTACGACATCAATACTCCATCCTAAGCCCGTTCTCATTCACCAACCTTACCAGTCCGCCCGCTCTCCATGGACATCCACTAACTACGCTACAATACCTTCTAATTCACCACTATGCTACCACTCCCCCACTTTGCGACTGCCCGACTTCCGCTTCTTACACCTGAGCTCCTGGAAATGGAACCACCGCCTAGCCTCAATTCAATATCATTCTCTGCCAACCGCATTCTTCAATACTTCTTCACCATACTCTGGTCCCATGAACCCGAAGAAACCATGACACTGACGAACTTAAAACATTTCATTCGATCAAGGATGACGATAACACGTCATGGGTGAATACTCTACCTTACTTGAAAACACCAAGTCTTACTACTTTATTAACCCCAACCGGACCATTCATAATCCAAATGCTTCAAAGTTCTCAGAAAAACAGCAACAGAGCTGAAACAACATAATATTCTTCAGCAGGGCAACAACAACAGCCCCAACCAACTACACATGAGAAACATCTCGCACCATAACCGTAGCACCATATCAATTCCTCAAATTCCCAATTCATGGCAAGTGCTTCACTACGCGTAAGATTGAGTGGGAATAAACTTAGGCATAAGCCTTAAAGGAATCAAATCGCACGATGAGGAATCAAGAAGGGAAGTACTCCTAATATCCCTGTAGCCTCTCGAAGATAAGTATAGACGTCTCCGTACTGATCCGCAAGACTCTACTAGACTTGCTCATGACTCGTGAGACCTACGGGAACCTAGTGCTCTCATACCATATTGTCACGACCCCAAAATCCATAAGGTCGTGATGGCGACGGACACTATTGTCAGGCAAGCCAATCATTAAATAGTTAAGTTAAATTTCCTGTTTTAGCATTTTTGAAATCATTACCTTTCTCTTTATTACATAATAACTGAATAAAAATACGTTAAGTAAATACGATGGTTTAAATATTCCATTCTAGCAAATAAATCCCAAACAAATCCATGAACCCGGTGTAACAAATACATGAGTAATTTCTAAGAATTTATACAATCATCACAAAGCTTGTCCGAAATACAAATTGGACAAGGAATTAAAAATGAAAATAAATACATTATGAGGGAGACTCTGCCAGCTGCGGATCGCCGCCGGATGATGCAGCTCGCCTAATGTCTCCAAATCCGCCACATCGCAATGAAAGTACCTGTGCAATAAAAATGCACAGCAAGTGTAGCATGAGTACGAAAACAACATGTACTCAATAAGTCGCTCGCCTAACCTCAGAGAGGTAGTGACGAGAGGTCGAATTAGACACTATCTAGAGGTCAATTTAGTGTATTCAAGTGAGACACTAAGCATGAATGTCATAGACAATTTATTAAAATCAGGAATAAATAATATTAACTCCTTCCACATTTAACACTTTAAATTTTCGTCATTTCAGTTGAAAATTTAAATCATAATCCGGGATAAGAAACATCAGACTTATTTCACATTTTACACATAAATCCTCCTTCCTCATGATTGGCCATTGAGACTTCCTTAGGCCGATAAACATGTATAAATCACAACAAATACGCAGTAAATATCATGCGCAAGCAATGCCGACGGTCGACGGCCCGAACCAACATAAACATAAACTGTGCACTGTCGAGGGTCGAATGTCCCGGACCATAGATGCATCTATTTTCCCCGCTCGCGAATCAATCATGCGACGAGGTCAACATAATAATAATAAGGCTAAAATGCTCGCGAATCATACCTGCGACTCAGATGCTCATATGAATATACAAAAATATAGGGTCATCCTGCTCGCGAATCATACATGCGACTCAGGCACCCAAAGTAACACATATTCACACCAATAAACCAAATTTTTATCAAGAAAATTAGTTGTTCAATGAAGTGATAAAATTCTCCTTTTAATAAAGATGAGTATAATATTGAAAAGTTTTCTAGAGATTTACTTGCCAATTTCGACAGGGTTCCAAACTCGATAGGTTTATCCGAAACACAATTATCCAAGGAAGAACCAATTCTCCTGCTAGGTGATTAAGAAAAGTAAACTCTATCCTTCTCAGAGATTTAAATACTAATTGAAAGCATCACATGATATTTTATTGACAAGGTCACCAGTACAACAAGTAAAACACGCTAGTGGGTCCTAGACTATCCGGACATGGCATAATAGTAGCTACGCACGGACTCCCGTCACCTCGTGCGTATGTAGCTCNGTAAGGCATGCTAGTGGGTCCTAGACTATCCGGACATGGCATAATAGTAGCTACGCACGGACTCCCGTCACCTCGTGCGTATGTAGCTCCCGAAGATAATAGCACATACTTAATTAGTTCAACTAGGGGGACAATTCCCCCTCACAAAGTTAGAAAGGAGACTTACCTCGCTCCGAAATTCCATAACCGGCTTCCAAGCCCTTCCGACGGCTCCAATGGACGCACACCGCCCCAAAACTATCCAAATAACGACAAACCAATGAAAATATACTCTAATATTTGCAACAATTCAAATTATATAATTTCCCAACTCCGCTCAGTGAATTGACCAAAATGCCCTCGGGCCCAGGTGCCCGGATTTCGAAATTTCACGAAGATATACTCTACCCATAGCCTTACTAGCTCAAATATACAATTTACTCTAAATTCCATGCTAAAATTCGTGGTAGAAATCTGTAATATAATTTTCTAGGTTTTCTTTAAAATTTCCCAAATTTTCCACAATCTTTCATGTTTAATCCATGCATATAACTTGTATTAATCTTAAAAACATGAAGAAATTACTTACCTAGTGATTCTTGACGAAAACCCAGTCTTGAAGCTCCTCAAATTCGTCCAAACCAAAAGAAATTTGGAGAAGAAATGAAATTTCCCGTTTAAAACATAACACTGCCTTGACGACCCTCCTATGCGATCGCATAGGACTTCTATGCTGCCTCCCTAATTCCTCCTGCGGGTTCACATGCAAGCTCCCACCTTCGCACAGTCCAAACGCCTCACAGCCTCCAAACGCACACTGTGCGATCGCAACTCCAACCCTGCGATCGCATAGGAAAAACTCCAGCTCCCTTGAATCTCTTCTCCGTGATCGCACTCATTCTTATGCGATCGCATAGACCAAGAATCCAGCCCTCAAAATTCCTTCATTACGATCGCACACAAGGGGCTGCGATCGCATAGCACACCAGATACACCAGAAGACAACAACATCAAAACAGAGAAAAATGGTCCGAATTCACCCTGAAACACACCCGAGGCCCCCGGGACCCCGTCCAATCCCACGACTCAGTCCCATAACACCCCACAAACTTGATCGAGGCCTCAAATCACATCAAACAATGCCAAAATCACGAATCACACTCAAACTTTATGAACTTTGAAATTTCAAACCTCCACATTTGATGCCGAAACCTATCAAATCACGTCCGATTGACCTCAAATTTTGCACGCAAGTCATGTTTGACATTACAGATCTGCTCCAACTTCCGGAATCACATTACGATCCTGATATCAAAATTTACACTTCCAGTCGGATTTCTCAAAAACCTTCAAATTTATATCTTTATCCAAATGACTTCAAAATGACCTACAGACATCCAAATTCACTTCCGATCGCGCTCCCAAGTCCAGAATCACCACGGAGCTATTTCCAGGCTCAGAATCCTAAACGAACATCAATAACACTTAAATTCCTTACAACCCAAATTTATGAAATTCTTCTAAAATGCTATCTTCCATAATATACGCCGAAACGCTCCTGGGTTATCCAAAACCCGATCCGGACATACGCCAAAGTCCGAAATCATCATACGAACCTGCAGGAACCTTCAAATCCTGATTCAGAGGTCGTTTACTCAAAATTCTTATCTTAGTTAATTTCTCCAACTTAAGGCTTCAAAAATGAGAATCTTCTTTCCAAATCAACTCTAAACTTTCCAAGATTCAATTCCGACCACACCTACAAGTCATAATACCTAAAATGGAGCTGCTCACGACTTCAAACCGTTGAACGACGCGCTAGAGCTCAAAATGACCGGTCGGGTCGTTATAGATTCTCACCAAACTTCACAGTTAGTATTCAAATAATATAATAAATTTGTACCTTGCTCTGGAACCAAAATACGAGCCCGATACCAATGGTTTTAAACATTAATTCTTTTCTTTATTTCATTAATAATTCGGCAAAACAATTTCTTTCAAAAATTAATTTCTAAGGCTTGGAACCTCATAATTTATTTCTGGGCATACACCCAAGTCCCATATTTTATTGCGGACCTCCCGGGATCGTCGACACATATATCTGGGGATGTTTACTAAAAATGTTGACTCAAGTCAACTAAAACCGAATTTTAATTCTAAAAATTATTATTTCTTATATTTTCACATAATAACTTTCTGGTTTCACGCGTGGAGTGCGCATGCAAATCGAGGTAATTAAAATTAGTCTTTTTATGGTTAATAAGCGTAGAACGGAGTCTTAATTCCTAAAATGACCCCTTGGGTCATCACAATCTCCACCTTTAAAACAAACGTTCGTCCTCGAACGGACATAGAAAATTACCTGAATTGGCTAAAAAATGTGGATATCTACTCTGCATGTCCGACTCGGACTCCCAAGTCGCTGCCTCAATGGGCTGACCTTTCCATTGCATTCGAATTGAAGGAAAACCCTCAGACCTCAACTGATCTGCCGGTCTAGAACGGCTACCGACTCCTCCTCATAAGTCAAGTCTTTGTCCAACTGGACAGAGCTAAAATCTAACACGTGGGATGGGTCACCATGATATTTACGGAGCATAGACAAGTGGAATACCGGATGAACTGAGGATAACCCTGGAGGCAACACAAGTCTATAAGCTACCTCTACCACTCTATCAAGAATCTCAAACGGTCCGATATACCTAGGGCTCAACTTACCCTTCTTTCCAAACCTCATAACACCCTTCCTGGGTGACACACGAAGCAATACCTCTCTCCAACCATGAATTCCACATCACGAACCTAACGATCGGCATACCTCTTTTGCCTAGACTGAGCTCAGCTTCTATCTCTTCCCCTAATCGTAGCTGTCATTGGGGCTTCATCTCCTGTCCGGTTGTAGACGCTTTGCGCGTTGTTGAGATTTGTGAGAGGACGAGAATAGACAAGTTCAATCATTAATGGTAGAATAAATTCGCATGATACAGTAGAATAGAAGTGATATTCCTAACTTCATAGCCTCTGAGAGATAAGTACAGACGTCTCCATACCGATCCTTCAGACTCTACCAAGTTTTTTCGTGAATTGTGAGACCTATGCAACCTAGTGCTCTGATACCAACTTGTCACGACCCAAAATTCCCAACTTTAGGGATCGTGATGGCGACTAACACCACACTTTCTAGGCAAGCCAATGTTAGAGTCTGATTAGCTATTTTCCTTTGACTGTCCATTTAAACATAATAAAATAAATTTAAAGTAAACTTAATCTAATGGTTTCCAAAGAATAACTCCAAATATAAAAAAAATAAACAAATAAATAAACTGAGCCACAAACTAATTATATAAATAACTCTAAGACTACCCCATGGTCTGGTGTCACAATTCACGAACTACTAAAGAATACTACAAATAATGGCTGAAAGAAATAATATAATTGTTTTGAGGAAATATAAAACAATCTCTACGAACTAAGAGAAGAGTATCGGGATCTGCGAACGCCGGCAGATATAACTCGTGTCTCCGGATAATGAATAGCGGCTACTAAAAATCTCTACTGCTGGCCGGTACCTGGATCTGCACAAAAGAGTGCAGAGTGTAGTATCAGTACAACCGACCCCATGTACTGAGTAAGTGCCAAGCCTAACCTCGACGAAGTAGTGACGAGGCTAAGGAGGGGCAATTATAACTTAACCTGCGACAATATATGTATATAATAAAGTAATAAAATAATCCTACGCAAAAAAGAAAATATAACTGCAACAATGAATAAATAGAATAACTCAGTCGCCTATTCCAGGCCTCAACTTTGACCAAGATCCCACATAAATTTTCCAACTTTACTTTAAAACAATCGTATATGCATAATATGAGAAACAATAGAGTGAAACAATAAAGCTTCCAAATCTTTGTAATTAAAATCAGTAAAACATAAATATCCTCCCTCATCACTGGTCTTGTTGCGGCGTGCAACCCGATCCCACTTGTCCACCCTTATCACTATCATTTATTTCCCCTATCCACCCTAATCACTATCATTTATTGCCCCTATCCACCCTTATCACTATTATTTATTTCCCCTGTCCACCTTTATCACTATCATTTATTTCCCTGTCCACCCTTATCAATTTCATTTATTTTCCCTGGCTGCCCTTATCACTATCATATTGTCCACCCTTATCACTATCAATTGATTTATTTATCAAGAACTTTCACAATTTAGGCCAAGCCTTTCACAACACGTTTATCACAACAATTGGAAATAGAACACAATATAGCTGTTGTATCCAATATTATTTCATAATGAAACCAACCAGAATATATGTAAATATCATAGCACTGTCATCCATCTCAACCTTTATGTACCATAACAAATCAAGGGAACAACACTTTTAACACGCGTGCAACAATACTTGGCAATAATCTAATGAAAACAAATAGTCAAGTAGCATATGCGGAACAATTCAATTATGTACTTGGACATATTTCTAAAAGCCGCCTATAAATGAATATTTTCATGTACTCATGACCTAAATTTAATGAGCTCCAAATAGTTTATCTTATCATACCGTTTTACATTTTTAAAGTATGGGGTCCTACTCTACAATATTATCAATATTTTTTTGTTTGTTTGTTTATTGGTCTAAGGCTTAAGACTTCACTAAATCTTCAAAAGAAAAACATAAAAACGATAATCCAAATGCATTCTTGATCTATATAACATCAAGACAAAAGTACATGTGACTCTTATTCAGGTCTTAGATTTATTACTGCAAAGATAATCACTTGACCATATAAACCTCAACAATCATAAAACAGTCAAGCCGAGAAGCAAATAAATGGAAAACGGAAAAAGTATCATGGTACACAACAATTTAGTAGTGCATAGGTACTCGTCACCTCACCTATACACTACACACAAGCAATTTCACATAACAATCAGGTTGGGGATTCCTATTCCCTCAAGTCAAGGTTAAACCAAGTACTTACCTCAACTTCGCAGGCCACTCACTGTTCAATTATAGCTTTTCCTCTTGAATTCACCTCCAACACACTCGAATATAACCATAATTAACTTAATATCATTAATTAATGCTAATGGAACTAACTTTACTGAAAATTATAATTTTCCTAAGTTTTCTAAAAAAAAGTTAAAACCCGACCCCGGGCCCACTTGGTCAAAACTCGGGGTTCGGGCCAAATTACGTTTACCCATTCATCCACGAGCCTGAATGTACAATTATTTTCGAAATCCGACCTCAATTCAAGGTAAAGATTCGATTTTTACAAAATTCCCTAATTCTACCCAAACCCTCAATTTTTACCATGAAAATTCTTAGTTTTTGATGTAAAAGTGATGAAAAATATTGGGTAATTTAAATATAACAAAAAAAGAAAACGAGTAGAGAACACTTACCCCAATCCCTGTGTGAAAATCGCCCAAATTCGAGCTCCCCAACTCAAAATATGACCGAATGAACAAACCCTAGTTTTATATATTTTTCTGCTAGCTATTCTGCCTCATTTTTCATATCAAACGATCCCGAAACTTGATTTTATGTCTCCAAGGGATTCCTTGTGAAATTCTGGTCAAGTTAGCCTTTTGAATCACTCAATTTGACCTTATAATGTATGAGATATGTAGGTTTTAGTATTTGCAAATAGTGCGGAGTTATAAATATGCTGCTAGTGGTAATTTCGTAATTAATCTGAAAAATGTGGCAACCTTAATAAAATTATCATAAAATCCTCATACGATGTCCAAATTCAATGATTCTTTTTTCTACGGGTCCGTAATTATGATACGAATCTAATATGTAACGACCCGACCGGTCATTTTGAGATCTAGTGCGTCGTTCAGCGGTTTGAGGCTGTGAGCAGCTTCGTTTCAAGTATTATGACCTGTGGGCGTGGTCGGAATTGAATTTCGGGAAGTTTAGAGTTAATTTGGAAAGAAAATTCTCAATTCGGAAGCCTTAAGTTGGAAGAATCAACTAAGATTGGAATTTTGAGTAAACGACCTCTGAATCAGGATTTGAAGGTTCCTGCAGGTTCGTATGATGATTTCGGACTTGGGCGTATGTCCGGATCGGGTTTTGGATAACCCGGGAGTTATCGATGTATATTATGGAAGATAGCATTTTAGAAGAATTTCATAAATTTGGGCTATAAGGCATTTCAGTGTTATTAATTCCGTTTAGGATTCCGAGCCTGGGAATAGCTCCGTATGGTGATTCTGGACTTGGGAGCGCGATCGGAAGTGAATTTGGATGTCCGTAGGTCATTTGGCTAAAGATAGAAATTTGAAGGTTTTTGAGAAATCCGACCGGAAGTGGAAATTTTGATATCGGGGTCGGAATGCGATTCCAGAAGTTAGAGCAGGTCTATAATGTCGAATATGACTTGTGTGCAAATTTTAGGTTAATCAGACGAGATTTGATAGGTTTCGGTATCGGATGTAGAAGTTGGAAATTTCAAAGTTCATAAAGTTTGAATTTTGGTGTGATTTGTGATTTCGACGTTGTTTGATGTGATTTGAAGCCTCGAACAAGTTCGTGGGGTGTTATGGGACTGAGTCGTGTGATTGGACTGGGTCCCGGGGGCCTCGGGTGTGTTCCGGACCATTTCCCCCCCTACATGCTGCTGCTATTTGCTGGTGTCACTGCTAAGCTATGCGATCGCGGCCCATAGTGTGCGATCGCGAAGACGAAATGAGAGGGGCTGGAATTTTGGCCTGTGCGATCGCACTTGGAGGTATGCAATCGCACAGAGGAGAATTTTGGGGATGCTGCATTGGTCTATGCGATCGCAGGTGTAGTTGCACGATCGAACAGAGGGAAAGAAATGAGGCTTCAGGCTTATGGCTTGTGCGATCGCACATTGTATGTTTAGAGGCTTCTGGGAATTTGCCTATGCGATCGTGGCTATAGGAGTTCGATCGCATAGAGGGTTGGTCTGGGCAGTGAACTATTTTAAAATAGGATTTTGGCCATTTCCTCATTCTTTCTCATGGTTGGGACGATTTTGGAGGATTTCAAAGGGTGATTTTCATCAAGCATCAATAGGTAAGTGATTCCTTCTCATCTCAAGTTAAATAAAAGGTAAATGCATGGATTAAAACATGAAAATTATATAAAAATTGGGGTTTTTGGAGGAAAAACCTAGAAATTTTATTTTGGATTTCTACCACGAATTTGAGCATAGAATTTAGAGTAAATTGTATATTTGAGCTAGTAAGGCTATGGGTAGAGTATATCTTCGAGAAATTTCGAAATCCGGGCACGTGGGCCCGAGGACATTTTGTCAATTCACTGAGCGGAGTTGGAAAATTATATAATTTGAATTGTTGCAAATATTAGAGTCCATTGGAGTCGTCGTTATTTGAGCTAGTAAGGCTATGAAAAAATTATATATTTTCATTGGTTTGCCGTTATTTGGATAGTTTTGGGGCGTTGTGCGTCCATTGGAGTCGTCGGAAGGGCTTGGAAGCCGGTTATGAAATTTTGGAGCGAGGTAAGTCTCCTTTCTAACTTTGTGAGGGGAAATTTTCCCCTAGGTGAACTAATTAAGTATGTGCTATTATCTTTGGGGGCTATGTACGCACGAGGTGACGGGATTTCGTGTGTAGCTACTATTATGCATGTCCGAGTAGACTAGGACCCACTAGCATGCCTTACTTGTGGTACTTGTGATCTTGCCAGTAATATTAGATCGCTAATATGATCAAAATAGTAATTGAATATCTAAGAAGACTAGAGTTCATTTTCTTAATCAACTAGAAAGAGAATTGATTTCCTCCGTGGATAATTGTATACCTGATAAGGTTATATTATTGAATATTATTAAACTTGGAAAATGAGTTTCAAAACAAAGATTTAAAAGCTATTTTTCATGTTCCTTTAAGAAGAATTTTACCACTTTCCTGAGTAACTATTTTCTTGATAAAAATGCGGATTTATTATGTGAATATGTGCACATATGAGCACCTGAGTCGCATGTATGATTCGCGAGCAGGCTAGCCTCATTATTTTTATGTTGACCGCGTCGCATGATCGATTCGCGAGAGTGGAAAATAGATGCATCTATGGTTCTAGCCGTTCGACCCTCGGCAGGGCACAATTTATTATTGTTGGTCCGCGCCGTTCGACCCTCGGCATTGCTTTCGCATGATATTTACTGCGTATCTGCTATGATTTTTCCTGATTACTGGCCTGGAAATCTTAAACTGTCGACTTAAATGACAGAGATTTAAAGTTATTAAAATTTTGGAAGAAGTTGTTCTTTCCCGTTGATTATTTATTAATTTATTAAATCATCCATGTTTGATTATGTGTTAATGAAATGATGAAGATTTAAAGTGTTAAATATATAAAGAACTGATATTCCTTATCCCTGATATTTAAATAAATTGTCTATGATGTTCATGCTTAGTGTGTCACTTGAATATACTAAATTGACCTCTAGCAAGTGTCTAATTCGACCTCTCGTCACTACCTCTCTGAGGTTAGGTGGACGACTTAGTGAGTACATGTTGTTTTCGTACTCATGCTACACTTGCTGTGCATTTTTATTGCACAGGTACTTTCATAGCGACGTGGCTGGTTTGGAGACTTAGGTGAGCTGCATTCATCCGGAGGCGATCCACAGCTGACAGAGTCTCCCTCATATTGTATTTATTTACATTTTTGAATTCCTTATCCAATTTGTATTTCGGACAAGCATTGTAATATTTGTGAAATTCTTAGAATTTTCTCATGTGCTTGTGTCACCAGGTTCTGGGATGTATTTGGGATATATTTGCTAAAATGGACTATTTAAACCATCGTATTTACTTAACGGATTTTGTTTAGTTATTACATAATAATTTAAAGGTAATGATTTCCAAAATGTTAAAACATGAATTTATTTCAACAAATTAAAGATTGGCTTGCCTGATAGTGGTGTCCGGCGCCATCACGACCTTATGGGTTTTGGGTTGTGACAACTTGGTATCAGAGCACTAGGTTCCCTTAGGTCTCACGAGTCATGAGCAAGTCTAGTAGAGTCTTGCAGATCGGTACGGAGACGTCTGTACTTATCTTCGCGAGGCTACAGGCTGTTAGGAGTACTTCCTTTCTTGATTACTCATCGTGTGATTTGATTTCTTTAAGGCTTATGCCTATGTTTCTTCCTACTCAATCTTACGCGTCGCGAAGTGCTTGCTATGAGTCGGAAATTTGAGGAATTGAAATGGTGCTACGGATATGATGTGAGATGTTTTCCATGTGTAATTGGTTGGGGGGGTGTTGTTATGGCCCTGCAGAAGGATAATATGTTGTTTCAGCTCAATAGCTGTGTTTCTGAGAGCCTAAGGGCTATGCTCAGGTAGTGATGATGCTTACGATTGGTTATCACGCGATGTCGATATGATGATAGAATTCTTGCCTGTATGTTGGGGATGATGAATGGCTTGAAGAGAGGTCTTCTCAGGGCGCGAATTCGAGATTTCAACATTAGTTTCGATAGAGGAAAGGCATTTGGATTATGAATGGTCCGGTTGGGGTTGATAGAGCAGTAAGACTTGGTGTTTTCAAGTGAGGTGGGATATGCACCTGTGATGTGGTGTCGTCGTCACTGATAGAATGGAATATGTTAAGTTTGTCGGTGTTATGGCTTCTTCGGTTGCATGGGGTCAGATTATTGTGAAGAAGTATTGAAGAAGCAGCTGTCAGAGACCGTGAGGCCCGGTGGTTCAGTACCGGATAACTGTTGATAATAAAGGCATCTAGAGAAAGATGATCTTCAGAGAGTTTGAAGTCGTGGTGATCTGCTGGTTTAAGAGCTATTGAGAATGATATTGAATTGAGGCTAGGCGGTGGTTCCATTTCTAGGAGGCCAGGTGTAAGGAGCGGAAGTCAAGCAGGTGCAAAGTGGGGGAGCGACAACATAGCTTGGAATTAGAAGATATTGTCGTGCATTTAATGGATGTCCATGAGGAGCGGACATACTAGTAAAGTTGGTAAATGAAGCAGGCCGTAGGATGGGGTATTTATGTCGTAGAGATAGTGCAGTACGACGTCATTGGAAGGTGTCAGTTGGTGATTTCCATAAGTTGGTTATCTCCTGTGAGTAGGTTAGCATTCGTGTGGTTGGCAAGTTTCTGTGAGGGATTCTAGTGGCTATTCGGCATGAGGCAGAATGTGTGAATGATGGTAGAGAATTTGAGTATTTAGGGAGTGCTAACAAGAGGATTTGGAAGAATTGGACGGACTGGTTGAGCAAGATCATGTTAATAAAGGAGAAAAGATCTCGACAGGGTCTAGAGCGGCGCAAGGAGTAGCTTCGGGCTAAGTGGGGGAGTATCACCACCTGCAATTGGGTTGCAGGATTGTGTTATCATAGGGTTGCGGATTGTCAGTGTGTCGGCAAGTTATTTCAGCAAAGGGGAAAGGAGTAAAATGGTAATCGTGCATGGGATTTGATGAAGGTGTGCAAAAGTTGGCTCGGTCGGACCAGGGTTAGGCTTGAAAGATTCAGAATTTATGCTTAAGGCATAGGCGAGTTGTAAGGGTAGTGACTCAGTCACGTGCTTCATTGAAAAAAGGTGTTCATGTGCTAGAAGGGCCTTGTAGTTGATTGCATTCAGGACCAGTCAGAGTGGGTGACTCTTAATAGAGGTCCTAGTGAATTCAAAAGTTAAGAATGCGGCGTTTAAGGGTTAAAGGCAGCAGTATGATTAAGAGTTGAGCTTTTGCAGTGTAATTTCAGAGAAAAGGGAAATGGTTGGAGTGCTCTATGTTATTTTCAGCGTGCAGGATAGTATTGGAGGAGTGAGAGAATTAAACTCCAGGTTGTAGAAAGATTATCAGGAGGGTATGAGACGGGTTGCGGGATTTAGGCAGAATGGTCTCGTGAATTAAGGTCACTCGGGATGAGTGAGGGTTGAGTTGCTATGAGTTGAAGGAAGTTACTATTATTCCTGAGGCAATTAAAGACGATTAAAAGAAGATAGGTTGATTATCCATGGTTGAAATGGCACATGTATGGCAGTAATCAATTTCGTCAGTATAATTAAATTATGCATGTGGTTTGGGCCGGTATGTGCGGGGCTTGTCGGCCATCGTAATAGATTTCATGTGGGAGCATTCGAGTGCTATGGCCTGTCAGGTGTAGGCGGATCCCGGAAGGGTTATGGTGGTTCAGACCACTACTTAAGGATTTGCATGTATAGTGATTGTGGGAATTCACTCGTATGTTGTGGTGGTTATCTTGGATTGAGGTAAGTAAAAGGTTTCTATATGATGAAGTGTTCACCCTATTAGTGGTCCAGAAGTTATGATGGAATTCTTGCTATCTCATATTTGCATGTTAGGTGCGGTAAGTAGTATGTAACTGGAAGTAAGGAATCGAGGTTGCAGTCAAGGATGTCATGAGCTCGGATGAGAAAGAATAAGGGATTTGAATGTTTAGAGTAAGCTGGTGTTGTCTTCAGTGTCACCTGAGATCGGTGTTCGGTGAAAAAGGCTTTGCATCCTAGTTATGGGTTCTTGATTTGTTTTACAGCGTTAGTGTGGCCAGTGGTGGATGTGCACACTTGCTACCTTGTGTGGAAGGTCGTGGGAGCGTGACCACGAGATGGTTGTACGAGTGCGACATGTAGTCACTTAATGGATTGAAGATTTGGACTGAGTATAAAGAAGTGTAATATTTCTTACTTGAGAATTTATGCTTGGAAGCATTTGGTTCATTTGGTTGTGGATTGTGGGGTGTTTGTCCCTACTATGATGGTTGTTCATGCGTATTATGAGAAGAAAAGGGTTAATATGGACCTAGGTAAAATCTATTAGCCTAGTTCGGTGCGAGCAGAATCAACTTGAAGTGTATGAATAGGTTTAATCAGGATTATGGGCTTCATGTGATGCAGATGTGTTCATTTCAGTAGAGCGCTCTTCATGGAAAGGTATTAGAACAACAAATGTTGTTCCGTATTCGTCAAATTCATGTGATTATATGATTGTGCCGTGTGAGTTGTGAAAAGGCTTGATAATTTCTTATGTGTTGAGATCTCTGCGTAGTGATGATGTTATGTGAGCAGGATATCTCTTGAGTTCCAGAGTATATATATATATAT
>ML344083.1:0-27334 GCA_005239505.1 Nicotiana paniculata | reverse complement strand
AGTACATAAAATGCGAGGTAAATAATGCTTAAAATCACGAATTCTAGCCACACATCAGTTTTCCAACCCAGATTGAGAATTTTCCATGGTGATGGTGTTATTGGGGGGTGTCTTTGGCGGTGTAGGCAACTCTGCTGGTAATCCTCTTGCAAATTCTTGCAAAGCTTGGCTCACATACTCTACAATCATTTGCTTTACATGATCTTGTTCCACAGTTTGATCATTATTACCATGGTTGTTTTTGGATCTTTCTGGGGATTGTTCCCTTGAACCACGTGGGGTTCCTAAAGGTGATAGAACTGGGGTTCCACTTCTCTGCTAGCTGTTGTCATTGGGGTTTGATGTAATTCAAAGGATATCACTTGGAAAGTAAACAAAGATTATCAGTTTTCCGGTAACGGAACCAATTTGTATACCCAAAGAATTAGACCCTTTGACTAAAACTTATTTTTAAGATGAATATGGGTTACTGATAATCGAGATAATGGAAAAATGAATAATAGACAATAGTACAGAAATAAAAGATCGAAGTTGATTGTATTTCGAGAATTAGATGCCTTTACAAGCTGTATTCCCCTCCCTTATATAAGAGATTCTTATAACGTACGACTGTTGCTATGGCTACTCATTAATGACTAATTATGACATTAATGAGACGTTACAAAGAATAACGGTAAATAGGGGTTCAGTTACATAATGTTTGAGTAATCAATTGTGGGTCCATGAATCTGCCCGTAGCTTTGTCTAGATTCATTCTGACCGTGCCTCTCTCCCGTTTTGATCAAATTGAACTTCTCGTGGCTGATGAGTTCGTGGGTTTATTAAACTGTGTCTCTTTGTATCGTACCTCTTCAAAGAGTTATTTCCAGCTACCGTGTGTCCACGTGACTAACTGAGTTGTTAAAGGCTGGCTTACATGTGAAACTCTTTTTTACCAATACAATCCTGAAATAAACAATGCTTACAAGAACAAGTGTAAAGCAGTGTGTGTTATGAAAATTAGTACCAGAAAATCACTATTATCCTTAGCCCTACGGTGGACACCAAACTGTTTACCCTTAAAATCAGATAATAATTAAATTTGTAAGTGGTTTTAAGGATACGCGATTTCACTTGGCACATATTGAGAAATATAAGAATTGATGTTAGAAATTAACTGTAAAATAAATCAAATCAATATAAAGCGCAGTTTGGCCCTCGAGCTAGATCGACCTCGAAACAACTGAGTGTATAATTGAAAAATATAAACTGAACAGCAGAGCGAGAATGCTTAAGAGAAAATATAAGATAACTTTGTTATGCGTGAAAGAATGAGATGTTTACAAAATGATTAGAACCCTCTTTATATAGTAGATGAATTCTACTTATGGTACAATTCTGAATACATAAAAAAATCCCATGATTGGCTAAATAACTGACCTTGATTTGATATGTACCGAGATTTTCGCCATGATCCTTGCCCGATCACAGATATCTCGGCTTTCTGTTATTCGATTCAACATGCTTTCTTCGGTCTCGCTCGATGCCTATCTCTTTCGGTCTCGATCTCAATTGGTCCTCGAATTACGAACTTGATAATGTATCTTCATGTTGCGATCTGATATAACACGAGACCGAACCTTAGCCTGCCAACCTGGTCTCGATTAATCATACAAGATACTGTATACAATATTAAAGAAAAATGCTAGTACGCTTGCAATGCAATTGTTGAGGTAAATCTAGCACGTCTTGCGGCCCCAATATTTTTTTTTTAGTCTGCTTCAAAAGTAATATCATATTTTCTTACTTAGAAGTAATTTAATTTTGAAATATTTATTTTATTCTTAATGAGATGATATATAGCTACATAAATGTGTATGATTTATTTTAAATCATATATTTCAAAAGTTTTACCTTTTTTTTTTTTTTTACTATTTTGTGTATTCAGTCAAATACCAACATATAATTGAGACTGGGAATAACTAGTTTGTGTTTGATATGCTCCCTTTCACTTACTATTAGTCAAATAGGTATGGAAGGGGTTGCTCGTTGCTCTCCTCCAATATCTAAGTGACTTGTTTACTCCACTTGCTACCATTAAATGATGAAGCAACCAACAAAAAGAGGAACTTAATTTGAACTGTTGGCTATTTTTTCAAACACTGCCATTAGACTAGTTTTACACTACCACTAAATTCTTTTTGTCGATTAGGATAGCGGCAAAGTACTATTGAGCAAATGGACCGGCTACTAAAGTTGTAATGGTCGGGAGAAATTTAAAAATAGCTAGATTTATAAGTGGTCATTTAAAAATAGTCATATTTTTAAAAGTAATAGAAATTTAGCCACTTTTAGTGTAAAGATAAATCTGAACGAAAATACTGTCCAAAATCCGGAAAATACTCTAGTATATTATATTGGAGTTTCAGCATAAGTGTACTGGAACTCCAACATAATATAATGAAGTTCCAGCATAAGTATACTAGAACTCCAGCATAATATACTGGAGTTCCAGTAAAGTATACATGTCCAGTATAATATGCTGGAAGTTCATACACAGGTGCTCGAATCTCCAATATATTATGGTGGAACTTTCCGCGTGTTGGAGTTCCAGCATATTTTACTGAAAGTTTATATACAGGTGCACCGAACTTCAGTATATTATGCTGGATCGATCTCTGTCACAGCAAAATAGTAATTATTTTTGAATAGTGTGATAAATGCTGGCTATTGATTAGTCTGTGCTGTTTTTAACTAATGGTTTGTATCACACATTCCAACTCTAGAAACCAACCCCCTTTGAAATAGAATATTCGCTGGATAGTAAGTGGGAGAAGATCACTTTTAAATTTTCAGAGAAAAAGAAATGCAAATAAACAATGCTGCAACATGTAGCGGTCGGTGATTGAGGGAAAAGAATAAGAGCACTATTTATTAGTATGAGCCCGTTTGGATTACCTGATTTCAAGTGACAGCATTAGACGCTGAAAAATATTTTTAAGTGCTGAAACTGATTTAATAAATAAGCAGTTACGTGTTTGGATACAAGTGCTGAAATTGATAATAAGTTGCTGCAGTATTTGATTAAAAAGTGCTGATAAGCTCTTTTTCTGTTAAAATGACTTAAATAACCTTAGATCTATTTACACTTATAAGGACGTAATTTCTTCAAAATTTTAGATTCCAGATCAATTCAAATACAAAATATTCTATTTGTCATTTTATTTTAAATATAACTGCGCTTAGATAAGATAATTTTTATGATAAATATAATTTATTTTATGATAAGCATATAATCATAAGTTATAATAATTAATAAATTGACAAAATTTTCTCAATAAAAAATAAACTTAAATAGAAAAAAATATTTAAAGAGAAACAAATACTGTCTTCATCACCACAATACTTAGCAAGTAATACACCAAAAATTTGATATGTCTTTATTTGTTACATACAGTTCAAAGAGTAATAAACAATCACATAGATACAAATATACAAAGTAATAGAGAATTTATTTATTTTAAATAGTCAACAAGAATTGCAAACTTGAAGAGGTCCAGAGGGGGAGGGATTAGGTTGAAAAAATACTTGAAGCAGCGAGTATTGATGTGGGAGTTTTGTTCTAAAAAAATAATATTTTAAAGATAAAATAGTAAAAATCTTGATCAAACTTAAAGTACTTATAAGCTAAAAATTCATAAGTTGAGAGTGACCAGCTTATAACTTTTAACTTATTTTTTACTTATAAGCACCTGACGTATAAATACTTTTAACTTACCAAACACGTAAATAAGCCAAGAAGTACTTATAATCTAAGCTTGGCCATACCCCCTCTACATACCTACAAGGAAAGGAACCAACAAATATAAACAAACAGACATTAGACTCCTTTCACTCTCCGTCCTCTTCTTCCGACCACTCTTCTTTAATACTGCTCAAGCCTCAAAACATCCGTCCTTTCTTCTCTTTGACTTAACCAATTATCATTTCTCCACAGTTTAGCAAATTCATCCTTTAAATTCGATCAAATTACATGGTTTTTGAGTCCAAATTCGATCTGGGTCATCGCCACTATTTCCCATCTTGAATTCTCCTTTTTGGTCCGCGAAACCCAATGGTTTCTTTTGCGGGTTCGGTTGTGTCGCCTTCTGTTGTCAACATTTGCAATAGCAGCAGTAGCCCCTCTTCTTCTTCGTGTAGCTACAAGAATACATTTTTACCCAATTCTTGTAATTTAGAAAAGCCATTCTTGGTGCGTCCCCTGTGGAATAGGAAGACTGTTTGTGCTTGTGTTGCACCTCCTCGGGACTACAAAGCTGCTGACTCTGATCGGTTTTCCACCTCAAGATTCAATGTAAGATTTTAATTATTTGATTTTGAAAGGGAGCCTTGAGCAACGCTAAAGTTGTCTCTGGGTGACCTATTGCGGCCCTTCCCCGACCTTGCATATGCTTTGTGCACCGGGCTGCCCTTTCTTGATTTTGGGCCTTCCAAATTATCCAGTTTCTGCCTTGGGTTCTGTTTATAGTATCTCATCCGTTCCATTTTATACGATAGTATTTGACGGGAAACAAAGTTTAGGATGGTAAATTGGATTTGTGAGCCGTATTGGCAATAGCAGAAGAAAATATTCGTTCATAATTTAGTTTGGTAGAAAACATCACATCAAAGTTAAAATTTGATAGTTTAATGATTTTGGATTCTTGAGACTTGTGGAAGTTGTATAGAAATGGAATGGTGTACCACATTTGAGGACACCCTAAACTGGAAAGAATGCCTTATGAATCGGAATAGCGAGAGCACTAGTGGCATGTCTCTGAGCTTCACGAATCATGTCAAATGGAGGTAGTTACTGAAATTACTCTGTTTAATCAGTTGGTTTTCTGGTTTTATTAGGAAGATGGTGAGGGTTGAGATAATGTAGAATAAGTTGAAGTGCCGAAATAGAAATGTGTATCTTTGATATTTGCATCCGAATGATTCCATAATGGCATTTAGGAAATGTTGCTTATACCTTTGTCCACATTTCTCTTTGAGCCCCATTTGGTATGAGAAAAAAGATCCTGCTTGCACAGTAGGGTGTGGCCTAGTGGTTAATAAAGTTGGAGGAAAAACATGAGGTCTTAGGTTTAAAACTTTAAATCCCAACAGAGGCAAACACACTAGGTGATTTCTTCGCATTTGCATAAGCCTTGGTAGGTAGAGTTACCCTGTACCTGTGCTGGTGGGAGGTAGCACATACCCGTCGCACACCACCTCCTTAAAAGAAAGAAAAGAAAGATCTTGCTTGGTGAGATCCAGCATTTTGTTGTTTTTAACATGGGAAAATTTCTTTCAATCAAAACCAGAAAGACAACTTTCATATTGGAGGTAATATAACAACAACAACAACAACAAAAAAGAAAACCAGTGTAATCTGGGGAGGATAATGTGTACGTAGACCTTTATAGTAATTAAACCGAAATTCCGCCAGTCGTGCCTGTATTATCGCCTGCCATGGTCCAGGCTGGACGTCTTGGTACGGAGCCGGTATCGGATCGCATGATATTTGTCCGAGACATCAAATACGACCATACCATAACCTGTTCTTCGAAATGATCAAGTTACATTTTTTGGTGTGAGCTGAAGGAGATGAGGATTNGTTGGGTCTCCTCTCTCTAGCTCATTGTAGGCATTACCTATAATATAGGTCTAGGTTTTAAGTGTACTTTTTTGTATTTGCCAGTTAGTCCCTAGGTCTTTTTGTGTTAAGTCCTTAGGGTCTTTTTATTTATTTTTTTGTCCCAAAGAAGAGTCTAGAAGGGTCCCTAAATTACACAATGCCTAACCTTGTGAAGGTAAAGAGGCTGTTTCTGATAGACCCTCGGTTCACGGAACAATAACAGCAACAACAACAAGAGAAACAAGACACAACGTGTAATAATAAAGATCTAGAGATAAGAAATGCAAGAATAGTACTAATACTACTGGTAAGAATGACACAACGTGTAATAACAAGCTCTAGGAACAAGAAAATATACGAATATTACTAATACTATTGGAAATATCACCTGTATTACTTTAAACACCAATCTGAAATATCACATTCTGTTCATCTTCACGGATAAACAAACATAGAAATTTGTCTAGAAATGAACTTTCTTTAGTATAATATTTTCCGCAAGAAGCATTCATGTGGATCAAGTGTTGGTGAGATCATGTTGTCGTAAATTCATCTTATAGGTCTATGCAAGTGCTTTAAAAGGTTAAACACCAAAACAAGATCAGTCTGAAAGAGAGAGGTAGAGTGGGTTTTTGTGTGTGTGTGTGGGGGTGGGGGGGGTGGGGGAAGAGAGAGAAGAACAGAGGCAGAAGACGGACAGTAGAAGGCTAAGATGCGAACCATTAGTAAGCATAACACTTACTTATCCTAAATAGTGCGGGGTTAAGAGGAATGCTGGTGGATTTCTATGTTGGTTTGGAGAAAAAGAGTTCCAAATAAAGGTGAGCAGTTGGTTTGGAGAAAAAGAGTTCCAAATAAAGGTGAGAAATTTCTGCAATAACTGGTTGAGTCGGGGTATGCCAAGGGTGCTCAAGCATGGATAGGACTTGGTGATTTTTGTTGTTAGAGAAGTCGCTAATAGAATCTGGTTTGTCATACGAAAGTCAAAACCTCATCCGATGGGGTCTCTAAAAGTTTCATGCCCGGAGAGGAGTCCTATTACAGAGCACATCGTTACTTACTTGGACAAGAAGGTCCATGATCTATGCTGATGATCTCCAATTGCACTTTGGAGAGGTGCCAATCTAAGAACGACCCAAGTGGTCAAGCCTAGGTCATATGCCGAAGTGTGTGACCATCTCATCTAAAAGCTTAAACTGTTAGAGAGAACATACTTTTATTTACTTAATTATGTCTTCAACACACCCTCTCACGTGCTGACTTAATTCTTTTTGATGAGCCAAGCACATGAATTCTTTTTGATATTGTGTGGTGGTGAGACTCAAACCAAGGACCCTTGCCTGCTCTGATACCATATTGAAGTGCGTGACCATCTCATTTAAAAGTTTAAGCTGTTAGAGAGAACACACTTTTATTTTACTTAATTATGTGTTCAACAACATAATGTCATTAAAAATACTCAAGAAGCATTTAGTTTTGGTTTTCAGATTTTGGAAAGTCTTCCAGTACCCTTTTTAGGTACTTATACATACATAATGCTTGTTGCTTCGGTTGGAATCCCCATTAGATGACACTTTCTATTACAACATTCTGGGAGGGTGGGGTGGGGTGGGGAGGGGAGGAGATAAACTTTGGATTAGCTACGAGGAAGGGGAAAAACCGAAGATTTCACATGGTACTTTTATCAATTTTTCCAGATAAATGTCTGCTGGATATAATCTTTTGATCAGAACATATATGAGTTGCTTTACATTTGGAGGAGTTGACAACATTTGAATCCTGCCTAGTTTACTATATCTTCCCTGAGTTCTCTTTGTCTCGTTTGAATTGCAGGAATCTGCTAAATTGGAGAATGTGAGCTTGTTGAGAGAGCCTGAGGATGAGTCAGATGTGCTCATTGAGTGCAGAAATGTGTGCAAGTCATTTGGCGACAAGCATATCTTAAGAGGTGTGAGCTTCAAGGTGAACTTTCATTACTTCCTTCAGAGACTGCTTGTATGCAATATGATTGGGTCTTCCAATTTAGGAGTTTTTTCCATTTTTGTTTATGGACTATGATTGAAAAATCAATAAAAGGTAAAGGTTAGGAAACTATGCTTAACGAAAGAAAGTTGGCTGGCTACAGTAAAAATGATTGTTTTATTTCCTTTCGGGGTTATCGGTTTCTGCATTCATGACTTCTCATTCTTTGTGTTTGTGAAAGTGCTGATAACCTTTAATCCCCATCTTTACCCTCTGTTACAGATCAGACACGGTGAGGCCCTTGGAATAATTGGGCCTTCTGGTACAGGGAAATCAACTATCTTAAAGATAATGGCCGGCCTTCTTGCTCCTGATAAAGTATGTGTGTATTGTTTTTCTCATTTCAGAATACAGCTGTGCCACTTATAAAAATGTGACTCTAGATCCCCTAATCTCTGCTAATAGACTTCATTGAATGCAGGGAGAAGTCTTAATCCGAGGTAAATTGCGCAATGGATTAGTGAGTGATGAGGAGATTTCTGGGCTTAGGATTGGCTTAGTAAGTTATATGTTCTAATCTCTTTTTTGGTTGTCCGGTGAAATGGACTGTAGAGGTACCTGTTGAATGTTCTTATTATCTTATAAACATTTCCTTCCCCTTAACAGGTGTTTCAGAGTGCTGCACTTTTTGATTCCTTAACCGTTCGTGAAAATGTTGGTTTCTTGCTGTAAGATACTCTTAGTTCTCTAATTATCCATTAAAAAGAAAAGATTTTCTCAGCTCTGCTGAATCAGAAGTTTTTCTTTTAGCTATACTGATTAGAGATTGTTGGCTATTCTTCTCTTTGGAATTCTAGATATGAGAATTCAACTATGCCAGAGGATCAAATTGCACAGCTTGTAACTGAAACTTTAGCTGCTGTTGGGTTGAAGGTATGGGCAACGATAAACATTTATAAATGATGCATTAAATTCCTTATTACAAAAGACATTGAATGCATTAAACAAATGCATCCAGGTTCCCAACTTACTATAACAATGAAAATAGTTTTACCAACTTTAATATTGCTATTTGCATTATCATTTCAAGATCTCCTTCTCTCTCACACGCACTGTACGGAAATGCCCTCTGCTGTTTTCTGGGCAAAGTGAATCTAAGAGAATAGAGGATTCATCGTTATAGTATTTCTTATAATTGGTTTCACAGATGCCAATTTTCAGTTTTATGTCTATGCAGGAAGTTGAAGACCGATTACCTTCTGAATTGTCTGGTGGTATGAAGAAAAGAGTTGCTTTAGCTCGCTCTATAATTTTTGATACCACGAAAGACGTAGTAGAGCCAGAGGTACGTTCCAGGTGCTTCATGACATGATCATCAGTTCTTTTTGGCTTGCGTTTGTAATTCTGCTAAATGGATTGTTGTAATCTGGTTCACTGCTTTTCTTCATGCTGGTTACTCTGTGGTCTGAATGCTACATGTTAGTCCCTTTGTCCCAGATTATCGTTCACTTTGCTTTTTGGGAGTCAATTTTGTAGGATCATTCATGTTGTCCCTGAATTGGTATATTATTTTTAGAAGTAGGAGTTATCCACTTCCAATTTCACTCGTAAAGCTGGTCAAAATGACTTAAGAAAAGGGAAAATGGACAATTTGTGGTGGAGAGTGCTGCTTAATTTATTTTGTAGGGATGTTAATTGTTTTGAACTTGAGGTACTCCATTCTTTTGAAACACCTTGAACCTCGTTATAGCTCTGTAATCAGGAGAGCATTTATTATTAACTGTTGGTTTTAGATGACTTCACTCTTTCTCTGAGGACTTTTTTATTGTATTGTTTGAGAAAAAGACTTGATGTCCAAAGATGGAAATGCAAAAATAAGTTCGCATCTAATCTTCTGGGCAAGTTTAATGACTCGATGAATTTTATGGCATGAAGATGATATGTGTGTAATTTGCAATCAAAAGAAAAGGATGCCTGCAAAATTGATGGATGCAGCTTATTGTTGAATTGTGCAGTGTCAAACTAACATTAAATATTTTGTGTCTTAACCCTTAGCATTATAAATTTCGTAGCTTTACGGGTCTAAATTGAATGACATGGTTAGTGAGGGTTCATATAGCTGAACCTACTAGCTTGGGACTGACGCTTAGTTGTTGTATTTATTGATAGTTATATTTGTTAAAAGAAAACTAGCGATGGATGTTTTTACTGAAATCTCTAAGAAAAAGGAAGCTACGAGATAAGCAAAGATAATTTTACTATATAAAAGTATGGGTTAATGCATAAGGAGCAAATAAATCCAATTTGTACGGACTTGGAAGAAGGAAGCTTTGTTTAATATTTTAAACCTCAAGAGACCACAGGGATGGTATTTTTATTCAATTCTATTAATATTATCTTTTTAGTAAGTAAAATCATTCCTGTCTTTTTTGATAATAAGTATAATCATTCCTGTCTTGTTACTTCATGGTGCACTGGACAATGTAATTTTAGTCTTGACAGACCTCTATCTCTGTCAAGTATGGAAATAAGCCTCCTTAAATTACGAAGTTAAAATTTTTTGGTTAATGATGTCCAGATGATGACAGATGGAAAATAGGTTCAAACTGAAATCCTTGGTGAGAGACTAGAGTAACAAGAATCAACTTTGACATCTTTAAGAATTGAGCTTTCTAGGATAGCCATTGGCTCCCTCTTTTATAACAGAATCAACTATTTTAAATGAAATGTGTAGTCAAATTCAGCTTTATCCATATCATTGAGCCTTGCAATTTCTATAAATGATTCACCTTATTAGTTCACACCGATGCATACGAAATTTGTGCATAGCCGTCAAATAATTTTCAGTAGTTGGACTTCTTTATTTAGGTTTAGGCAGAATACGTAGTTTACCCCCGACCTTGAGGTCAATCCCTGTGACACACCTCTTCACCACGGGAAACCCTTTGCACACTCTACCTTTTCAAAGTGTGTCTAATACACACCTCTTCTGTGTTTTGCCACTTTTTCTCAACAATTCTATGTCAGGCACCAATAAAACTATGACACGTGTCATTAAACTAAAGAAATATTTAAAATTACAAGTATACCCCTGAAAAAATTAAAAATCCATGGCTGCCACCACCTTATCACCACCACTGCCATAGCTGCCACCATCTACTTTCCATGATTACCACAACTTTCAAACAAAACACGCGAACACCACAGTCCCTTTTCACTTGTTCATCTGAAAGAAGAACAAAATCAACAGTAAATTTAGCAGTGAAATTGGCGCTGAAGGAAATCTGGTAACATCGGGGTCAATGTCATCAACGTCGGGTCGGAGAAAACTTCTGCATAATTCTGAAAAATCCCCCAATTTGACACTCCTATTCCTCCGAAAGGATATGATATTTCTAAAATTGAGCTCACATCTGGTACCACTACAACTTCTAAAGACGATGATGGCACTTGAAATTCAACAGAAAAAAGAAAACAAGAAAATTAGCTTAACTTCCAAGAAATGGCAAAATTGGATGTTGGTAAAATGATAAATTTTGAGTTCTTCATGGATTTGTGAATAAAAAAAGACAATTATGTCAATACTGTTTTGGCACGAGGAAGAAGACGAGCGGGGAAAGGGGTTTGGGAAAGAAAACCAGAGGAAGTGGGGTTGCAGGGGGACGGCGCGTTAAGGGGGAGACAATCCAGCAAACAATTTTAAAAGAGAGGGAGAAAGTCTTAAGTTTTAGCACGTCTTAAATATGGATTGGGACTAAAGTTTTAGACTTTAACGCGCTTCTTCTTGTTAAGCACACTCGTGCTACGTAGAAAAAGAGGTGTGTATTAGATGCACTTTGAAAAGTTTGGGTGTGTAAACGGTTTTCTGTGGAAAGGTGTGTCACAGAGATTTGACCTCAAAGTCGGGGTAAACTATGTATTTTGCCTTCAGGTTTATGATATATTGGCTGAAAAAAAATACTATTTATATATGACGGAAATGTGAGAATTAATAACCTGGAAAATTATATTATTGATGTACATTAACTATAGTACAAGTACCCCTATTTATAACAATATACAATACCTACACTACTCCTATTCTATGTAGGACCTAAGTTGCTCGGACACGGGTGCGGATCTAGAGGTCAGATCCTTTGAGATGTAAATTGTAAGATTCGAGGATATGTATCCTAATACGTATACAGTTGCGGGGATCTAGCTAAAAATAATTGAAAATATAAAAATATAAAAATACCTCTAAATTATGAGAAATTTTAAGGAATACTTACGTATAGCTTGTAAGTTTGGATTTTTTTTTTCGTTCTCAATCTCAAGTTGTAGATAAGTAATCGATTTCCAGATAAGGTATGCTATTTTTTTCCCTAGTTTTGGTTCTGATTTCGGGAATCAAATTGTATCTCATCTCAAATTTTTCTGTCCGTCGTAGTCAAAGTACCCAAAATTGTTTGACCAGATCCGGTACGGATCCCATACTAGTGTCATGTCGACACGGGTGCGGCAACGAAATTGCCGTGTCAGAGCAACTTAGTGTAGGACTATGCTTATTTACATAACAACTAACACTTCCCTCAAGCCGGTGCATACAAATCATATGTACCGAGCTTGTTACATATATAACTAATACGAGGACCCCTGACGGACTTGGTGAAAATATCTGCAAGTTGATCATTCGACTTCACAAACTTTGTAGCAATATCTCTTGAGAGTATCTTTTCTCTGACGAAGTGACGGTCAATCTCAATGTGTTTTGTTCTCTCATGGAACACAAGAGTTGATGCAATATGAAGGGCAACTTGATTATCCCACACAAGTTTCATCTTGCTGATTTCACCAAATTTCAACTGCTTGAGCAATTGTTTGATGCAAACTAGCTCACATGTTGCCATGACCATTGCTTGATATTTTGTTTCTGCATTAGACCGAGCAACTACATTCTATTTCTTGCTCTTCAAGACACTAGATTGCCTCCTACTAAATTACAATATCCCAACGTAGAACGTCTGTTAGAAGGTTATCCTGCCCAATCAGCATCTGAGTATCCAATGATCAGCTCATGGCTTTGATCCTCAAACAATAACTCTTTGCCTGGAGCCGATTTTATATACCGAAGAATGCGGACAACTGCATTCCAATGACTATCACAGGGAGAATCCATAAACTAACTTACAACACTTGCAGGAAAGGAAATGCCATGTCTAGTCACTGTGAGATAATTTAATTTACCAACTAGCCGCCTATATCTTGCAGGATCGCTAAGCGGCCCCCTGTCCTAGCAGAAATTTAGAATTCAGATCCATCGGAGTTTCAGCAGGCCTACAACTTGTCATTCCTATCTCCATAAGAATGTCTAAGGCATACTTCTGTTGTGAGATCACAATACTTGAGCTATACTGAGTGACCTCAATACCCAGAAAATACTTTAATCTGCCCAGATCCTTAGTCTAAAAGTGTTGAAAGAGATGTTGCTTCAATTCAGTAATACCATCATGTTCATTGCGGCCAATAACAATATCGTCAATATCGACCACTAGATAAATACAGAGACTTGAAGCAGAATGCCGATAAAACACAGAGTGACTTCACTACAAGTCATGCCAAACTCCTGGATAACTATGCTGAACTTACCAGACCAGGCTCGAGAAGACTATTTTAGACCATAAAGTGACCGGTGCAAGCGACATACAAGGCCATGAGACTCCCTTGAGCAAAAAACCAGGTGGTTGCCTGCATAATAAAAGACAAGTACAGGCAGTCATGGAAGAATTTGAGAAGTTCATGCCAGTTTCTATTAGTATTGAAAAGCAACAAGAGCAACGATAGAAGATGTTTCTAGTTCTCGCCCTCACTTTAGGGCTATCTTTCACCGTGGACAGACATGGTTCAATGTGCCAGCTACGCTTCCTCTTCTAGAACAATGACAGCCTAGTCTGATTCCCCCTCACTAGACTTCCTAATGACCTTGATTCAACGTGACCAGATTTTGGCTAGTCCGACTGTCCCTACAATTGATGAATTATTCTCTCGATTACATTGCCTTGCTGCAGCACCAAGTCACCCCATGATCTCATCACAGACACTTGACTCCTCTGTTCTCGCATCCCAAACAATGGAAAATCGAGCATCTCAAACTACGGAGAATAGACGAGGCGAAGGTCATTTTGGAAGATACCCAAGTGTTCTTATTGTAATAAACTTGGGCACGCTCGTAAAGTGTGCTATTCTTTACATACAAGGCCACGAGACTCCCCATGAGCAACAAAAACCAGGTGGTTGTTCCATATAAACTTCATCGTCAAGGTCACCGTGAAGAAAAACATTCTTAATGTCCAGATAATAGGGAGGCCAATAGCGAACAACAACCATGGATAGAAAAAGGCGGACTGATGTTATTTTAGCCACGAGAGCGGAAGTATCACTGTACTCGAGCCCAAATATCTGAGTATATCCTTTGGCAACAAGACGGGCCTTAAGTCGATCAACTTGGCCATCCAGACCAACTTTGACTGCATAAACCCAGCTGCAATTAACAGTAAATTTACCTGAAGGAAGAGGAACAGGTTCCCAAGTACCACTCGTATGTAAAGCAAACGTCTCGTTAATCATAGCCTGTCGTCGTCCTGGATGAGACAATGCTTCACTTGTAGACTTAGGGATGGAAACATAGGACAAAGAAGATATAAAAGAATAATGGGGTGATGGCAGATGATGATGACTTAAACCGACATAAATGCGGATTGGGAATAAGTGTGGTCCGTATACCTTTCCGGAGTTCCTCACCTATGCTCTGATACCACGTGTGATTTAATAACTTGGAAAACTATATTATTGATGTACATTAACTTTAATACAATTACCCCTATTTTTAACAATATACAATACCTACACTAAATCTATTCCATGTAGAATTATGCTTATTTTACATAACAACTAACTAACATGAACTTTTAAGGAGTAAAAGTCAAACCAAGAATATGAAGTGGGAGGGCACGTAATGTGTGCATAGTTGTGGAAGGTAAGAGCGAGGGTTAAATGGTTTAGCATTATTAGTTCCCATTGGTGCATATGAAGTATGTGCATAGCCATCAAATATTTTCATTAGTTGGGACTTCTTTATTTAGGTTTATGATATATTGGCTGATAGCTGTGGGGCATCGAGGAGCAGTGGGGACGCGAGTAGTATGTGGACCGCGACTGCGAATTGCATTAGGGAGGCTGCTAAGGAGATATTGGGGGTCTCAAAGGGCCCTTCTGGTGGCAGCTAAGGGAACTGGTGGTGGAGCACTGAAGTTCAAGGTAAAGTGGAAGCCAAGAAAGTGGCTTATTTGAAGCTTTTGGAAAGCATGGAAAAGGAGGAGAAAAAGACGAACACGGAGCAGTATAAAGTGGCTAAGAATGAATCAAAGGTAGCAGTTGCGGCCAAGGCTGCCACATTTGAGTGCTTGTATGAGGAACTTGGAGACAAAGGGGGGACAAGAAGCTGTACAGGTTAGCCAAGGTGCGAGAGAGGAAGGCCTGTAACTTAGACCAAGTGAAGTGCATCAAGGATGAGGAAGGTAGAGTGTTGCTGGACGAGGTTCTGATTAGACAGCTCCTGAATGATGAGGGGGATAGGAACATTGTGCTGGGGGACCTAGAAAACTCCGAGAGTTGTCGGGACTTTGGGTATTGCAGGCGGATTAAAGTTGCGGAGGTAGAGTGGGCTATGCGTAAGATGAGCAGGGAAAGAGCGACCGGGCCAGACGAAATCTCGGTGGAATTCTAAAAAAGCATGGGTAAGGCGGGCTTGGAATGGCTAACTGGGCTATTCAATGTCATTTTTAGGACGAAGAACATGCATGGAGTACGGTGATCTTGTTGTATAAGAATAAGGGAGATATTCAAAATTACATCAACTATTGGGGTATCAAGCTACTGAGCCATACTATGAAAGTATGGGAGAGGGTGGTGGAGCTGAGGGTGAGGAGGATTGTGTCTATTTCCGAGAACGAATTCCAATTTATGCCTGGGTGTTCGACTACATAAGTTATTCACCTTGTTAGGAGGTTGATGGAGCACTATAGAGAGAGGAAGAGGGATTTGCATATGGTGTTCTTCGACTTAGAGAAGACTTACGATAAAGTGCCGAAAGGGGTGCTGTGGAGATGTTTGGAGGCTAGAGGCATTCCTGTTGCATACATTAGGGCTATTCAGGACATGTATTAGGGTGCTAAGACTCGGGTGAGATAATGGGAGGGGGCTCGGATCACTTCCTCGTGGTGGGGCTGCATCAGGGGTCAGCCCTCAGCCCATTTTTGTTTTCCAGGCGATCGATGCGTCGACGAGTCACATTCAAGGGGAGGTGTTGTGGTGCATGTTGTTTGCAGATGACATTGTACCGGTGTTGTGAAGAGCATGAAGCGAGGAAAAGCGACAAACCCCTTTTATCTTAAAGCGAGAAACAAGATGTTTAATACTTCAATGAAAAAACTAAAGAGTAGCATCAATTAAAGCACAAAATGAGCATCCTATTCTTCTACAAGATTGTCAAATTCTTGTATTCCACTATCATTATTATATTGCTCATCATCTTTTCAGCTTCTTCTTCATCAACTAGGGACAAAGTAGCTGCTTCTTTTCCCTTCCTCTGTGAGCTTGAAGTTGAGTACCCCCTCAAAGCATAAATCCTCTCCCAATTCCACGCGCCTCTGCAACATCACCCCAAGTGAAATCAGAAATTTCCTCAAATACTTCTTCATCTACATGATCTTTCGGGACTCCAGTTAGCCATTCATTAGCATCATCGATTTTGTCTAAACTAATTGGATCAATTATACGGCGAGCGTTGTAATGACACCTCAATGTTCTATTGTACTTAATGAAGACTAGATCATTGAGATGTTTCAAGGTTAGTTTGTTCCTCTTTTTGGTATGAATCTGCAAATAATAAGTAATTAGTAAGATTAGAACAATTGAGATATAATTTAAATATCTCTGTATACTAAATCTTTCTTCTTAGTTCTTACATGTTCAAACACACTCCAATTCCTTTCACACCCGGATGAGCTACACGTTAGACTTAGAACCTTGATGGCAAACTTTTGTAATTTTGGAGTGGAATGGCCGTATTGCTTCCACCATTCAACTATAGATGTAGAACAAATATTCAAAACATAGTATTTATAAAGAAATAACTTATTAACTATAAAGCAACATATAAGCACTCGCTCACCTGGTGACTTCATCTTTCTTTGTCTAATAGCCATGTTTTTTCCAAAAAGTTGCCCAGCATTCCTGTAAGTACTAAATTGCTCTGTTATTTATCTTGCACGGATAAATCACGTATCTACTTCTCAATACATTCAATATATCCATTCCACAATTCTTCATTTCCTATAATCCTCTCTTCATGGGCATAAAACAGTTCCGGGTTCAAAACAAGTCCAACTGCATGCAAAGGGCGATGAATCTGACCGCTCCACCTTTTATCTATGATCTCAAAGACTCTTTTATATTTTCTTTGATCACTAAAAGAGTCGAATAGCCTTCTTTGCCCTATCCATTGCTTCATAAAGGTAGCCCATTGGTGATCTTTGCTCCCTATCCACCGAACGAAGCACTTTAACTAAAGGACCACCAATCTTCAATGCATGAACCACATTATTCCATAATGAAGTACAAAGCATAATATCTGCAGATTCTCTCCCTCGAGCTTCCCTTCCATAGGCACTGTTAGTGTACTCATCCGAAACAAACAACTTCAAATTGCTTTTTTGCTCATGCATCCTATGCAAAGTCAAGAAAGTGGTAGCAATTCTTGTCTTTGCATTTAGTGAATCTATTTATCATGTTCAATAACAAAGGTCGTTGAACAATATAAGAATGCACCCTAATTGCTTGATTAAAGACTGGACTGAAAGGTCTTTCCTTGAAAATGTTACCGAAGATCTAATTAATGCAATGTGCTGCACACAGAGTCCAATAAATTGCAGGTACCCTACCGACATCAAATCACCAGTTTTAACATTTTCACTGGCGTTGTCCGTGACAACTTGAACAACATTTTCTGCTCCAATAGAGTCTATTGTACTCTTGAACAAGGAGTACATTTTGGTTGAATCAGTAGAAGAGTTGCTTGCATCAACGGACTCAAGAAACAAGCTTCCCTTAGTAGAATTCACCAAGATATTGATGATCATTTTTCCATTTCTTGTCGTCCACTTATCCATCATAATGGAACAACCAAACTTGTTCCTTTCTAAAATTTGTGCTCCACGATTTTATTAGTCTCTTCCACCTCTTTTTTAAGATATAGACCTCTAACTTCATGATAAGTTAGAGGCTTCATTCCTGGACCACATTGGCATATGACCTCAATAAAAGCATAAAAAGTGTCAGTATAATTAATACAATTAAAAGGAAGACCTGCATCATACATCCACCGCGCAAACATTGCGATTGCACGATCCCTCAAAATCGCTTTGGCATCAGTTTGACTATTATCACTTTTCCCTCCCATATCTCCTGATTTTTGCGGGAAATAACAATCTATAGGACCTTTAGTCTTATCCGTAGATCCATAACTTGAAGACATTGTTTGTATCTTTCCCCACTTTTGTGATTTTAATGGAAGCGACGAACCATCGTCACCTTCTTCTATTTCATCATCGTCATCATCAAGATTATGCAGTTCTTGTTCATGATGCATTTGAGTCTTTAACTCTTTTTTTTAAGGTATGCTTTCCTTTCTTCCTTCACATGCGGCGGAACTTTAGGACAAGATGCAACGTTTGGATCACCACCGATTAGATGAAAATTTTGATGATAGATTCCCCCATTCGAAACATTGTCACAAAAAAGACATCTAATTGCCATCTTGTTGGCCTCACTAACTCTTGTATTATGCAGTTCTTGTTCATGATGCATTTGAGTCTTTAACTCTTTTTTTTAAGGTATGCTTTCCTTTCTTCCTTAACATGCGGCGGAACTTTAGGACAAGATGCAACGTTTGGATCACCACCGATCAGATGAAATTTTTGACGATAGATTCCCCCATTCGAAACATTGTCACAAAAAAGACATCTAATTGCCATCTTGTTGGCCTCACTAACTCTTGTAGAATAAGCCCAACCCGATTTTTCCTATCTTCTTTTGGCACCATTAAAAGATTAACTAAATAAATAACACATAAAAAAGGCAATAAGAACTAAAAATAAATGATATGGAAAAAATGGCAGTATAACTGAAATGAAAAATGGGCATCATTTTGCTGCAATTTATCACTGAAACAGTGAAAGAAAATGAAGAAGAAGAAGAAGAGGAGAATGAGAAAAAGAACTAAACGGGAAAAATAATTTCGCCAGCATTGTGCTGCTATTTGGACACTGAAACAGTGAAAGAAAAAGAAGAAGAAGAAGGAAGAGGAGAAGGAGGAAAAAGTAATCACATACCTTGGACCAAACTTGATGATCTTGAAGTTGAAAAGTGTAAAAAACTTGAACTGTAGGTCACCTCTGTTGTTCTCTATTGCTACTGCTCGATGGTCTTTTAAAAAAAGAGAGCCTTTTCAATTAATTAATATTGGCAGCCCAGTTATAATGAGGAGTGCTCTGTTGCTTTGTTCACTTCCTCGCTTCTCGCTTTTTTAGGGGAAGCGATTGCTTTTCTGTACCTGATACGCTTCGGATAGAGAAGCGCCAGATGCCTCGTTTCGCATCGCTTTAAGCGACAAAGCGATCGCTTTTAACAACACTGCATTGTACTGAAGGACGAGATGCGTTATGGTGTCAACGAGCGCTTAGAGGTTTGGAGACAGACTTTGTAGTCTAAATGTTTCAAGTTGAGCAAGACCAAAACATAATACTTGGAGTGCAAGTTTAGTGGCGCGACTCTTGAAGAGGACAAAGACGTGAGGCTTGGTTCACAAGTCATTCCTAAGAGAGAAAGTTTCAAGTATCTTGGGTCTATTATACAAGGGAATGGGGAGATTGACGAGGATGTCACATACCGTATTGGGGCGAGATTAATGAAATGGAGGCTCGCTTCCGGTGTTCTGTGTGATAAGAATGTGTCGCCAAAACTTAAAGGTAAGTTGTATGGAGAGGTGGTCAGACTGACTATGTCGTATGGGGCGAAGTGTTGACTGGTCAAGACATCCCATGTCCAGAAGATGAAGGTGGCAGAGATGAGGATGTTGAGGTGGATGTGCAGGCACACCGGGTTAGATAAAATTAGAAATGAAGTTATTCGGGACAAGGTGGGTGTAGCCTCTGTGGAGGATAAGATGCGGGAGGGAGACTTAGATGGTTCGGGATTGTAGAGAGGAGAGGCACTGATGCTCCAGTGAGGAGGTGTGAGAGACTGGCATGGAGGGCCAATGGAGAGGTAGAGGCAGGGCCGAAGAAGTATTGGGGAGAGGTGATTAGGCAAGATATGACGTTGCTCCAGCTCACTGAGGACATGACCATGGATAGGAAGGTGTGGAGGTTGAGAATTAAGGTAAAGTGTTAGGTGGTCGAGTGTTGTCCTTGTTTGTAGCAGTAGCTTTGATACACCACTTGGTGCCTTTCGTGTTTTTTTTCCGTACCCTAGTCTGTTGTTACTACTTGTTGTTGTCTTGTGTTTTGGTTTTCTGATTGCATTACCTTTTGTTAGTTTCGTATTTTTGCTTTGGTTGTCAGATCGGTTTGCTTGTTATTGCCCCTCCCCTCTCCCTTCCTGAGCCGAGGTCTGCGTACACTCTACCCTCCCCAAATCCCACTTGTGGAACTACATTGGGTATGTTGTTGTTGTATGATATATTGGCTGGAAAAACTGTTATATAGGACTGACTTTTAAGAACTAAAATTATGAAGTGGGAGGGCACTTAATGCATGCACAGTTGTGGCACGTAAGAGCGAGGGGAGACTGAGGAACATGTGTTTGGTAATATGGAAGGGAAGTGAGAGTGAGAAGCCAAGGATAGGGGAGGTGTGGTTTACTGACATTTATAAGGATAATGCAGAAAAAATGTGGAGGATTCATGAGCATGTTATGTGAAAGCTATATGATTTTCAGATTGTTCAGGATTGGTCTTGTTGTAAGAGCGCTGCAAATAATGTGTGGGTTAGGCGCATGTTACAGGTTCGAAGTTCGAACCCTGCTACGGACAAAACGCTTGGTATTTAAGCGGGGAAGGATAGATGGGTGGGCCCTTTATCCACCGATTTCGAACTGTGAGACATTTGCCTCGAGGATTACTTGGTTTACCAACAAAAAAAGAATATGCTTTTCAGAAAGAGCGCACAATATCTTTTACTTTACAAAGTAAACAACGAGAACCAAGTGTTTTTGTTAATTCCCTTTTTTTTAAAAAGAACTTTCAGTAACTTGTGCCGATAAATCTCTCTGGTATTCCCAAGCTTTACTATTTCTGAAATAATTGAGGGAGCGAGGGAGGGAGGGAGGGAGAGAGAGTTGGCCTATTTTTTTCCTTATTTAAATATTTTCTTATTAATATCTGCAAAATTATTTGTTCCTTCGTTTAAGATTAGCCCGCACCATGCTGTTAAAGCAATATAGGTAACAGAGCTAAGGGAAACGAACGGGTGATAGTGTCCTTTAAAAACCAGCATTTGCACATCTGTGGTGCACGTGGTCTCCTGATGGGAATTGGGTTTAGGGGAATCAACGATGGAATAATATGATATCAAGTGATGCTGTTTGTTGGAGTTCGTCTTCTACTTTTTGAGTGATATCACATGATACCCTATGTAACCATGCGTTTCATGTTCCTTTTTTGTTGCTTTGGATGAAAAACCATGCCGTTTCAGTTTTAGATGATTCTGAAAATTCTGATGTCAAAATGGTTCCCTCATGTTTTTTTGGCTGGTAGGAAATAGTTATTACTTTTGGAACATATTTACTGCATGGTTAACCAAGTAATCTATATTACATGCACTGCTGAGTAGGTGCTATTATATGATGAACCAACAGCGGGGCTTGATCCGATTGCATCAACCGTTGTGGAAGATCTCAGTCGTTCGGTTCACGTGACAGGCGAGGATGCACTTGGGAAGCCTGAGAAGATTGCATCTTATGTTGTCGTCACTCATCAACACAGTACTATTAAAAGAGCTGTTGACAGGTTCGGTTTCTTCTTGTTGGAAGGCATTTTGAAGTTGCATATGCTGCAAACTTATGTTGCTCAGACTCTCCGAAAATGTGACCGGATACGTGTCGGATCCTCCAAAAGTAGTGCATTTTTGAAGGATCCGACACGGGTGCGGCTACATTTTGGAGAGTCCACGCAACATTGTGTGCAAACTTTTATTAACTTCGAGGTTCCTTTTGTGCAGGCTAATATTTCTTTATGAAGGTAAAGTTGTCTGGCAAGGAATGACTCATGAATTCTCCACATCCACTAATCCTATTGTTCGGCAGGTAAAGATGATCTTGGTTCGGTTTTTGTTTCCGAAAAAACTGCATGCTGATTTCTCATAGATTATACCAGCTGTGCTATCAAATCAACCTTCTATTTACGAACTGGTCCGTTCGTTCCAATTCATCTGACAATCAATTTGTCACTAAATCGAACTAAATAATCAAAATTCTAGATATTTAGAGACTATACAAAGAGTACTACTATAAGTTAAAATTTTCCTCATGAAAATAGCAAAACTAATACATTTTTAAATTTTAGTCAAAGTTCACTTAAACAGAATATGTCAAAGCATTTTTGAAGGAGTACTAACTGCATATCTGAATGGGTGGAGACACATATTATTCGTTTGATGGAAAATCTACATGTTTTCTTCTGAATATTTGGCTCTTGGTAAGATTTTAAACCGTTGTTGGTTTCATCTGTCAGTTTGCATCAGGGAGCTTGGATGGTCCTATAAAATATTAGCTTCTATAACTACTGCAAGTACGCGAAATACTTGGTCTTCCATTTTCAAAAGTCGGAGTTGGCATTAACGTATGAACATCGTAGACCAGCTGGCGGTTTTAAGGCTGACCTTATCAAAGCCACAACAGTGAGATTAATGCGAGATCTAAGCCTGACAAGTAGTCATATCCTCTGGATTAAGGTTGCAGCTCTTATTTTGCTGAGCCAACTCCCATGAATCTGCAAATTTTAGAAAAAGTTGAGTTCTATTTTGAATCTTATTCTTCCCTCTTTTTTCACATTCGTTTTTTGCAGTCAGTCTTGAGATAGACTGTCGAGAAATCCAATTATGGCCTCATTGTACAATAGCATCTTGATAGTAAGGAATTATGTAGAAATAAAGTGATTCTTTTGGCTTTGTTATTATATTATAGAAATTTTTGATTATTTTATCACCACTACCAAATTATTCCATGGTAAAGGACAAATTCTTGCTGCAACACTTGTGAGGAATAAATTCCATGACACTACTTATGGAAGATAAATTTCCCATGCATGAACACCGATGATTCGGAAATTGACATGATCCGAAAGCTAGCTTGAGAATATTGTATAGTGTTGGGTGCTGGTTCCCAACCTTGTGTTATCCTTTTACTAGATTTAACCGGCGCGAATTCAAATTAGTCGAAGCAAATAAGAAGTCTTTCTTATGGTGCTGCAACAAAAGATAAAATTGCTGAATGAATTCTGAAAATCTTCTATCACAAGTTAAAGTGACTGGAATCAGGAGTAAATAAAAATATTTCCACTCATCAAATAGAATACTTTTGCATACCTTTAGTCAGTCCCCTGGTTTTTTTTGAATTAGAATACTTCTGCCATATAAAAATTACACCATCCCATGTATCAACCCGGAAAATGATCCAGGTCAAACATATAGTTTCTTAGAACTTTGCAGACTTTGATTTTTGCTTCAAATGACATTGAGAACTCTAAGATTCCATGTGCATTGACACACAAAATTCTAAATATAAAGTTCAAAGAGAAATTACGGGTCAGCGACACCTGTATCTCGCCGATTTCTTGATAAAAACTGTAAGATCAAACAGTTCTCAGACATGCTTGAAAGATTACATTCAACTAAACCAACATGAACCATACTCCAGAGTTAACTAATAAAAAAATGGCTGGTTAGTAAACAAGACAAAGCTTGAAAGCAGCTGCTATATGATACAATTCATAAGTAACTGTACAATGATCTCTTTATCACTTTCAATCTGCTAAACTTTTTGTCTGCAGAATGTAGTTTCTTGCTCGAGATGAACAAAATAGAGCAACGACGCCAACATAGAAGCTAACTAAAGCACTTATACAGAAAACCCAAACTGATAATGGTCCCTCTTCCATTTCTTCTTTAAATTTCTTCCCTGGCTCAACTGGAAAAGTTTTCTGACAGCCATTACCAGATGTTTCCATGCATAGGTTCGGATTACCAGCAAATGCTCCTGGAAATTTCGAATAACCTTGCTTTGTGGGAATAACACCAGAGAAGCAATTATATGACAGATTTAAAACTGTCAAATTTCTGAGGACAGTAATGTTTTCAGGGATGTGACCAGATAAAGAATTATGTGACAAATCAAGAGCCTTTAACTTCTGCTGCTTCCCTAAACTCCCCGGAACTGGACCATCAAGAAAATTATATGACAAATTAAGGTATTCCAAACCATTTAACCCGAGCAGGCCCTCTGGAATTTCGCCATGAAGCAAGTTATCAGACAGATCAATTCCAATTGTGGTTGTGAGATTATAGTTGAAGCTCAAACTAGTTTCATCAGCAACAAGGGAGAGTTTGACGTCTAGTCTTCGAGCTGAAATTGACGGTACTGCAAGAATGGTTTTTCTAGCGTCGCCATTGTAGAAATTTGGACTAGTGTTAAAGTTGCCATCTGGTATATAGCCTGAAAATTTATTTCCAGAAAAATCTAAAGTATGAATAGCCTGAAACGTAAACAGCCAACTTGGCAGAGATCCACTGAACTTGTTCCGAGCAAGGGAGAGGAACTTGAGGTTCAACCATTTGGTTATCGCATCATTTAGAGATCCTGAGAGATTATTAGAGCTCAAGTCAACAACTTCCAAAGACTTGCACCCTGCCAATGTCAGTGGGATCTCACCCGAAATCATGTTGTTTCCTATATCAAATATCTTTAGACTATCCAACGCGTCAAGCACAGGCTGAATTTCCCCAGAAAGATTATTACTGTTTAGTATCAGCGCCAGTAGTTGGAAACAACCGACGATGTTCACAGGAATCGAGCCAGTGAGGAGGTTATGTGAGAGATCAATCACCTGTAAATAGGTCAAATTACCAATCCTTTCTGGTATTTCGCCCACAAGAAGATTGTAAGAGAGAAACAATGCTTGCAAACTCTTTAATTCTGTTATTGTTACAGGAATATCACCAGAGAATTGATTGTGCGACAGGTCAAGAAGTAGAAGTCCAGACTTCTCTGATGTCTCGACGATCCTACTTGGAATCTTCCCAGATAACTCATTATAACTCAAGTCCAACACACACAACTTCTCTGAAAAAACCAATCTTGGAGAAATACCATATCGCAACTCATTATGTGACAAATTGAGCTGTGTCAAACTACCAAGAGTAGAGATACATGTTGGTATGCCACCAAGAATCGAATTATTCGCTAAATTGAGAACCGTGATTGATTCCCTCGAAGCATATAGACAAGGCAAAGTACCCGATAACAAATTAGACTCGAGGTTAAGTGAGACCAACGCTTGGCGAAAACCACCCACATTTCCTATCAAATTATTGTGGGACAAGTCCAGATATTTCAATGACATCAAGTTTAACAAGCTCTTAGGTATATCTCCATGAAAACTGTTAAAACCCAAGTTAAGATTCTCAAGTGTCATTGAGAAATTCCCTATCCACATTGGAATTTCACCACTCAACATGTTATGACTAAGGTCAAGTCCAATTAACTGGCTAATGGATGCAAATGTACTAGGAATTTCACCAGTGAACAAATTATAGCTAAGATCAAAAGTCCGAAGGCTCCACAACTTCCACAAACAAGATGGTATTGAACTGTTGAAGCTGTTGTGAGACAACACAAGGGTTTCAAGAAAAGTGAGATTACACAAACAAGTATGAACCTGGCCTGACAAGTTGAACCGGGAGAGGTTGAGTCCAGTGACCCGGCCGGTCTGGTTGGACAGGGTCACACCGGTCCAGTTTGAAACAGGAACATTAAAATCCCAGCTTGATAAGCTCTGAGAAGAATCTTGGAGCTGTAACTTGAAAAGCAAAAGCAAAGCCATGTCATTTGGGTCAAGCCCATTACTACCATTTACAGCTTCAAGATTCACAACCCCACTTGTATTATCATCAAAAGAAACAGCAAATGCAGAGGAAAATAGGTTCAAGAAAGGGAAAAACAAGAAAAAGAGTAAAAATAATGAAACTTTGAGCAAATAAGAGGTTCTATAAGGCTCAAGAACTGAACCCCATGTTTCTGCCATAGAAGAAAATGAGAAGATTTGTGAAATGTGTTTCTTTTTTTTTTGTTTGTGTGTGTGTGTGTTTGTTGTGGGGTGCTAAGGAAAGGGAAAGGGGGAATGGGGGTCCCTATGAGAGGGTTACAGGGGGAGTGTGAAAGGAATCAGTAGTGAGTAGCAGTAGTGAAGAAAGAGACTAAGCTGAAAGTAGGTACTTCATTGAGAGTCACCACTAGAGAACCAACATTCTTTCTTGTTTCTTGTTTCTTTTTCTTTTTTTTTCTTTTTTAAGGGCGCCCTCATATTTTATCGAGGCACACTCCTCCTCTATATTTTCTACACAGTCAAAAGTACCATACTGCCCTTTTATCAGGGGCATTTGCATCTATACTCAGTTTTTGATCGCCATTTAACTTATATCCGCTTTGCACAAAAAATTACAAGCATACCCACTTTTCGGATAACTTCAGACATACGGGCCTGAATTAGCAAAAAATTATGTCTGAAATTTGAACTTCAGAATTTTTTGCCTGACGTGTAGCCTTATCAAAGCAAAACTTCAGATATTTTTGCCTCAAGTTTGGCCCGACTTGCAAAGGCAGTTGCGCAAATTTCAGTTCATAGCAAGGGCAAACTTCAATTCAATGCCTACTGGGAGACATGCTTTGCATCATTCTTGATGTATTATACAAATTGTGCTCTGTAAACACAAAAGCTGTATTAGTTGTATAGTATAGCTTCACTTGTTACTTTGTACAAGTTCTCGGGTAATCACTATGGACTTCATTATAAATTTATGGTTACTGACATCAGTTGTCATCAAAAGAGCAAATATACATTAGCATTTGCAGATATTGTTTGTGCTTAACGACTTTAAGGAATTGAGGTGGGACTCTTTGAACATTTTGATGTGAATATACGTAGAAGAGGCGAGCCTATTTGGCCATGAAATAACCATTCAATATGTCAGGAGGAAGAAGAAGAGGAAAAGAAGAAAGGCCTGCCTCTTTTTCGTGCATTCAATATGGCAGGCCTATTTGTCCATGAAAGAAGAAAAAGAGGAAAAGAAGAGGAGGAAAAAAGGAGCGCATAGATCAGGAGGAAGAAGAGGATGCATCTAAAGTTGTTAAAATTATGATACAGGTTAAAGAATTTTAAAAATATGGATATAGGTTAAATGGGGGCGACCAAATAGGGCGTCCCGTACAATTTTTACCTTTTATCATCATTTTTCCAATTTGCTTGGGTTTTCGCAAATCTTTAAGTGCAAAATACAAATTTGTCGATCGGTTGACACTAATTGAATTTGCTAGTCGAAAAGTATATATATATATATATATATATATATATATATATATATA
>MDKI01062546.1:0-11431 GCA_005239505.1 Nicotiana paniculata | reverse complement strand
CTTCGATCAATCCGTGTGTGTATTTTGCTCCCCAAAAATCGTCTCTCCTTCATGATATGTTTTCGAGTCTATTTATACGGTTGGGATAAACCCTACCCGACTAAAAGACTCCTATCCTGGCTTGGAAACTCTTAAAAACCATAAAAACTCGGACCTCACCGAAATAGGCACCCAGGCGTTATGGGTCTAACGCCTGGGTAACGCCAGGACCCCCCACGCTTTATGGGTCTAAGGCCTAGGTAACGCCAGGCCACCCCAGGCGTTTTGGCTATAACGCCTGGGTAACGCCAGGCCACCCCAGGCGTTTTGGCTATAACGCCTGGGTAACGCCAGGCTTGTCCCGGATCACTCCTTTTCGACTCTTGCACGTATTTTCCGACGTTTATGCTCTCATTTAGCTCGGCTTCCATTTTCAACTCACCTGCGCATTAAATAAACTCCATTAGGCACATATGACATGTATTTTTATCATTAAAACACCTAAAATGCACGGTATATAATGCTAAAAATCATGAATTCTAGTCACGCATCACCTACTAATACGAGTGCCGAGTATCGAGTGTCGAGTAATTGGGAGGACTGAGTGGCTGTGAGGACTGAGTGATTGGGAGAATTGAGTGACTGGGAGGACTGAGTGAACTGATACTCTGAGCGTATGCATATGATTTTATCACTGAGTTACATCGCATTTGACATGCACACTTGACATACAAGCATAGAGATTCTTTTTTCCTCAAGCTGTGCTGTATCAGGTCATTCATGACTTCTCACACATATTGAGATATAGGCATAGAGATGTATTTTTTCTCATCCTATTTTAAAATGAACCATTTACCGTGGAAAGTTTATGGGAAAAGTTAGAGTTTACAAACTAACTCATATTTCTGAAAATTTCGGTAAAAGACTTGGGGTTTCACTAATATACTTGAAAAGCTGAACTTTTTTCGAGAGCCATGATTAAGCTGAGCATTTTATCTCTGAATTACTTCTTTTATTACTTGCTTTAACTGTTGTTGGCTATTGGTGTTGGACCAATCTTTGTTCCAGCTCGTCTCTACTTTCAACCGAAGGTTAAGTTTGTTACTTATTGAGTACATGTGATCAGTTGTACTCATACCATACTTCGAACAGATGATGTATTTCATACCAACTTTGTATATTCTAATCTTAAAAACTCCTGATTTGTAATACCAGTCCTTGGGGAATGTACGAGTTTCAAATATTTTTTTTTTACTTAATTGTCTTATTAATTTTATTAGAATTTATTAGTTGTTAATTGGCTTACCTAACGGGTTGAGTTAGATTCCATCGCGACAAATTGAATTTTGAATCGTGACACCATCCTTCCGTTGGTGCAAATTAATAATCTGACCCATGGATGATTGAGTAGATTTTTGGGTACTTGTTGGTCAATGAGAATTGCTTTCTTTAGTTGTTTCCACTCGTGCGAGAAGACAGGTTCAAACACTCCTCGTAGGGCACATAGAACATCTTAGTGTACTTGTTGAAAAGAAAGAAACTCATTCTTTGGAATAACGAAATTGCGGTACGAGAGTGGGCTACAATTCACGCCAACATGTGAGTATATCGCTGAGTTAATTAGACTAAGCGTGTGTTTGGTACGAAGGAAATGTTTTCGCGAAAATGCTTTCATGAAAAATGAGTGATTTTATCACTTATTTTTCTTGTTTGGTTGGCGATTGAAAATCTTTTTGCGAAAAATATTTTCTAGTGTTTGGTTAGAGAGTAGAAAATATTTTTCATGAAAATAATTTTTTATGCTATTTTGTTCACCCCCTTCCCCCAAATCCCTATGTTTCACAAAAAATTCGACATCTACTCAAAGAAGAATAGTATTAGAGTCAAGACCGGTGCTATCCCCTTCCCCTGCTACGGGCCAGGCCTCTCACTGACTAGATAACAAGTATCGCCTCCCCGCGCAGCTCTATCAGCGGGCCCTTGTGCTCTTCGCTCTCCCACAAAATACCCAATATTTTCATGACTTTATAATCTTCAAAAAATAAATTGTTCTTCTGAAAATTCCTAAAGGAACTAATGTGTTGCTTTAATTTTTACACAAAAATAACGTTGCATTTGTGGTCCATAACTAAAATAATACTCTTTTGCTGGTTGAAAAAGAAAGTACTATTTTCTACAACATGAAAATGAAGTACTCGTTTTGTTAAAATCAAAGAAAATACTTTTCATCGTGAAAATAAAATACTCTTCTTGTTGTAATGAAAGAAATACTTTTTAGTACATCATTTTGTTGAAATGAAAGAAAATATTTTTTCTACACCATAAAAAGAAAGTACCTTTTTTTGGTTAAAATAAAAAAAAAACGTTTTTTATATCGTGAAAAGAAAATACTCATTTATTGAAATGAAAAAAAATTACTTTATCTATAACATTAGAAGGAAGTACTATTAATAATATTTCTATTTAGTATGGGGGCAGGGTGGGGTGAGGGTGAGTTGGGGTTGGGATGGGTGGATTTGCGGTGGGTGGAGTTGGGGTGGGTGGGTGGGTTATTAGGGATTGGTGGGGATAAGAAAAGGGGTAGGTTGAAAAAGAATTTTCAAAAATATTTTCTCTTCTTTTAGATAATCGAAAAATATTTTTCTTCGTAACAAACACACTCTAAATCTTTGATCATGAAATTATGGCATAAATACATTTAACATATTATGGGTTATAGCCTATCAAAAAGTGTTTGTGTGTTTAGATTAACGTACCTTGTACTATTGCAGTTACTTATTCTGCATAAAATTAACAATCAACTAGTCTTCAGTGTTAGATTGAATGATTCATAGTTGAAACTAAATTAAAAAAATAGAAACCAGAAAGAAAATACATTACAGTGGTACATGATTGTTTAGATTTTAGAATTCATTATTAAGAACTTCATTTCATAAAATATTAACTTTCATATTCATGAATTTTACTTGAGTCCTTTCTTGTTAATTTCAACGTGATTGTATATTACTGGTTAGCCAGATAGATGTGTTTACACTAAAATTTGGATAACAATTAAACTTATATTGTGGTTTTAAGGATAGGTGATTTCTCCCAATACTAATTGATAATTGTGTAAGTAAATGACAGAATTAAACTTAAGGTAAACATAACCGATATTTAAATATATCTTTAGCCTCGAGTCTAGATGCCCTCGGACTGATAAGTGCAAGAAAGAGTAAAAAAGGAATAGACTGACGAACGAGAATACAAGTAAGAAGGGAAGAATTATATTGGTTTTGTCTAAGTGAATAATGTGCTTACAAATGATTGGAACTCCTCTTTATATAATAGAGGAATCCTAATAACGGTATATCTCTAATTAAAGAAGGAAATCGTAAAATCAGCTAATCAACCGCTTCTGATTTGACCGGTTTCGAGATTCACGACACGATCTTCGACCAATCAGGGATATCTCGCTCTTCCGTTACTAAGCAGTCCCCGATGTTACTCGGATCCTATCTCCCTTGGCTTCGATTGATATCAACCCCGATCTCAAAAGGGACTTCCATCTGGAACTCAATGCCTTAGCTCTTCGATGCAACATCCCAGTCTCGATCAAATAGTGAAATCGGGTGGCCCCGTTTTCCACCGTATACATATAGTTCCCTAGTTTCTTGGAGTATATTGATAAGAAACGAAATGAGCCTTCGATTTTTCTTTGACCTCGATAAACAATGATGTCATCCTCGTGATGTAAGCAATGGAAGTGACCGAAACGTCCTGTCGGTACAGTTCCCCAAACCATTAATGAATGTCAGTCGGCAGTCGGCCACTAGTGCCGTTGAACCGTCACCGTAAATCCATAAATATGGCTTCTTTTTGTTGAATCAAACTTTATCTTCACCTTCACTTGTTCTTCTATGCTTTTATCTCTCTCAAGTTCTTATCTTTCATTAGTTCCTTAGGTTTTCACCGCTAGTTTTGAACCACCAAACCTTACTATCTTTTTCCTTATTAAACTTATAAAATGGCGATAACATCTAAAACGGTTCCAAAAAAGGAAAAAGCTTCCTCTTCTTCTTTGCGGCTGGCCGACAATAACACCGGCAGATCCACTCCCTAAGGAGGGCGTTCCTGGCCCGTGTGCTCTTAAATCCGACTTCAAAATTGAGAGACCTCCTTCGGTCCCTGGTCGATATAAGCACGTGTCAAGATATATCTGCTCAATAACCGTGGGTTATCTCGAGAAAATCAAGAGGGTTGAAACTGGGGAGACAAAATGATAGAGATCCCATCCCCTGAAGAGAGCATTACCACTCATGTGAAAGAGTTCCTAAGTATTTGCACTTACCGTTCACATTAGGCCCCCTCGATAATGTCATCATTGACTTTTTTCGTCAATATCAGGTGACTTTGGGCCAAATATACCCCTAATTTTGGGGCATTGTGATCATGCTTCGGTTCTTCACCAACAAAGCCGAGGGGTTGCCGTTCACCCTCGATCACCTCATCAGGTTATACATCCCTCGTATATTTTAGGGGTTGATCAACCTGCAACGTCGAGCAACCAAGGCGTTGTTCTCAAGCATCGACAAGGACAAAGACCGAGGGTGTATGGGTCAATTCATTCGTGTGAAGACCTGCGATCTCATCCCAAAGGAAAAATGCCATTTTCCGAGAAATTGAACCCGAAGCGTAAGCAACACTCTACTTGTTAATTTCCATGTTGTGTTTCATTTTTCGCTTTATTTAATATCTTCTTTAGTTATGCAGCAGTTGTTTGGATGCCTCGAGCAATCCCTAACCTCGAGAACTAGGTCTGAAAGCTGGCTTCAACTTCTTCTTATGCTGAGCATTGTTGGCGCAACTTGGCAAAAGGCCGATGGGAAGCAAAGAACCATGGTAAGTTTCCCTTTTCTTATACTTTATGCATTGGGTATATTTCTTTTCACTTAGTCTTTTCTTGTGCATGCTTGAGCAAGGATGTAGACTTAAGGCCTCCGAATAGTGAGGAAAAGGCTATGGCCCCGACTCCAAAGCCAAGGAAGGACAATAAGAGAAAAGGGGCCTCGACCTCCGAGGGGGAAACCCAGAAAGGGAGAAGCTCGGAAACCCAAGAGGAACACTATCCCTCTGACTTTAGAGTCAGTCCAAAGGCTAAGGGAAAAAGAAGAATAAGACGGTGTCTCAGTGCTGGTGACCCGAGTAAGGAAGAGCGTCGAGACTAGCAAGGATGCTAAATCGGTGGCGGTTGACGAGGTCCTAACTCGTGTTGAATAAGTTTTGAAGTTACATTCGAGAAAAGTCCTTGAATCATCTGAGGTCGAGGCTGCTGATTGAGCACAATGGGCTGATGAGCTTTCCAAATGTCAATCCCGGAGAGAGACTCTCGAGGAGATCCACGCCCGAGATTTTGACCTTTACGAAGAGATAGCAAAGTTAAAGGATCATGAAGCCAATGATAGGCAACTGGTCTCTTCTGACAATGACAAAGATGGTAGCAAGAGCGGTTCCGATAATGATGAGGGGCCCGAATAAGAAGTTTCCCCCGATGAGGGAGTCACCCCCGAACATAGCTAGGACATTTGTATTTTTTATTTTTTATTTGTTTGTGTAGGACACCGGCCGATACTTTGTAAATACCTTCGTTTATATATATATAAGAATCTTTCTTGAATTTCGTCTCAGTTTTTGACTTGTGATAATTTCAATTCGCTTTGTGCCTTGTAAAATTTTGATATACTTCATGGCTTGTGAATAATATGTTTAACACTTCAGATTTTAAGCAACTTGGCCGAAGTCAAACTAATACTGCCTTTGTAGTCGAGTGAGCTCTTGCTTGAATTCGAAGCAGTAAAACCCTTAGGTTTGAGTTGAGGGAGAATGGACTCTCGAACACAAAAATATAATGGCCCTTAAGTTCTTCAATGGGGCCGCTATGGCCTCAGAAGAATGGATTTCTTTCTTTTTCCTCTTAAAATAAAATATTTGACATTTAGGAATTTATTATGCCGTAGCATGAAGTAAGTCTATACCCATTGGGTTTTGCAGGATTTAATATTACCGAAACCCTTTGCCTTTTATGCCTTAGCACAAGTATGTATTAAACAGTTCGATACCTCTTAAGGTTTTTTGAGCGCCGATATTATCGAAGCCCTTTGATTATTTTGCTGAGGGTAGCCCTTTTTAACCGGTTTTCAAAATAATTCGAAGGCCTATTTTCATTGCGGAGTTCGGACGTCTCTAAGCCACGTTAGTTCAGCCATAGCCTTGGGATTTGCCTCTTGGGCTTACTTTCCCAATAATACTTTGAGCTTGTTCAAAGTTTTAGCCCCCGAGTAGGGTGACCTTTGCCTATAAAATCGTGGGTTGGCTCTTTGAGGTCTTATAGTCTCGAAGTTTAATAGTTCCAACATGTCGATTTTCTGATGACAGTCCCCGAGTACGAGGTTGATCATTCAAAGTTAAGTTGCACTCGGCCCTTGAGCCAGTTTTCACAAAAATCATAAGTATAGAACTTGTAAAGTAGAAATTTCATTAAGGCATAGGACATCTTGTAAGGAAAAGTACTTCTTTCAATAGTTCATACGTGAGTACATGTTTTGCCACTACTTCTCGAGTAGTCTATACGAACACGGTTCACTCGACCATTTGGTCCTTTACAAAAGTTTCATATCGAGACCCTGCTGACATGAAGTATTTTCCTTGAAAATATAACATCCTAGGGTGATGCCCCATAGTATTCGAGGTTGATTTTAAAGAAGCCTAGGATACACTAAGTTAGCACGAACAATGGTTTCCTCGTTAAAAACCTTGCCGGAAAAATCCATTTGGGATAAAACCGGTCGAAGGTAAAAAGAGTGCAATGCATGCTTTAAGATCTAATAACTTCATGCTTGGAGAGAACTTCGATGCCTTCACTCGAACACCTGAAATAAGTTAGTATAAAATGTAAATAAAAATAGAGAAGGTCATACATCAACAATAATATCGTTTGAGGAGCGATATGTCCCAATTATTTGGTAGTTGTTCGCCGTTCATCGTGCCAGGTTTGTAGGATCCCTTTCCGATGATGTTGAGGACCTGGTACGATCCTTATATCTTTTACTTTGTTTGGATCTTGGGTATTGAGGGTGACTTTTCTTAGAACTAAGTCCCCGATTATAAAGTGGCGAAGGTTTATCCTTCGATTATAATATCTTTCTATGCATTGTTTTTGTGCGGCCATTCGAACGAGGGCGGCTTTCTATTTTTCATCTAGTAGTTCGAGGCTTGTATTCATATCCTCGTGATTTGAGTTTTCCACTGCGTATCAAAACCTGGCGCTGGATTCCCCGACTTCGACCGGGATCAGGGCTTCAGTGCCATATACTAAGGAGAACGGTGTTGCCCCCGTACTATATTTCGACGTTGTTTGATATGCCTAAAGGACTTAGGGTAAAATTTCTCTCAATTTTTCCTTGGCGCCGTTCAATCTTTTCTTCAGATTCTGAATGATGGTCTTCTTTGTCGATGCAGCCTGTCCGTTTCGACTAGGATGATACGGTGTCGATAAGATCCTTTTTATTTTGTGATCTTCGAAAAACTTTGTTATTTTGCTGCCGATCAATTGTTTTCCATTGTTGCATACAATCTCGGTAGGTATCCCGAATCGGCATATTATTTAATCCCATATGAAGTCTATAACTTCCTTTTTTTCTGAATTTTTCAAAGGCCCGTGCTTCAAACCACTTAGAAAAATACCAGTCACGAATAAAATGAATTTAGCTTTATCTGGGGTCGATGGTAGAGGGTGGACGATGTCCATTCCCCATTTCATGAATGTCCATGACGATAAGTCTGAATGGAGTTTTTCTCTGGGTTGGTGGATCATCGGTGCATACCTTTGGCACTTATCACATTTTTGAACAAATTCTTTGGTTTCCTTCTCCATATTGGGCCAATAGTATCCCTCTCTGATGATTTTGTGAACTAGTGATTCGGCACCGGAGTGGTTTCTCCAAGTACCTTCGTGAACTTCTTGTAGGACATAATCGGTGTCTCCTGGCCCCAAGTATACCGCCAACGGTCCATCGAACATCCTCCTGTATAATGTTCCATCTTCAGCCAATGTGAATCGAGCAACTTTAATTCGTAGAGTCCTTGATTCAATAGGGTCTGATGGGAGCTTTCCGCTTTTCAAATACTTAATATATTTATTCCTCCAATTGAAAGTTAGGCTCGTGGAGTTTATTTTGGCTTGGCCTTCTTCGATTACCGACTTCGAAAGTTGCACGACAGTCTCTAAGCTGATTTTGTCGTCTTCGACCGATGAGCCTAAATTTGCAAGGGCACCGACCTTGCTATTTTTCTCTCGAGGTACATGTTGTAAGGTCCATTATTTAAACCGATGCAATGTTACTTGCAGTTTATCCAAGTATCTTTGCATCCAATCCTCTCGAACCTCGAAGGTTCTGTTGACTTGGTTTACCACCAGTAGGGAGTCACATTTTGCCTCTATGACTTCCGTTCCCAAGATTTTAGCCAATTCAAGACCTGCAATCATGGCCTCGTACTCAACTTCATTGTTAGTCAATTTAGAAGTTTTTATAGATTACCTAATTTTATTGCCTGTGGGCGGCTTCAAAACGACGACTAGCCCGAAAACCTTCACATTCGAAGCGACGTCTGTAAAAAGGGTCCACACTCTTAATGATGTACCCGAATTTAACAAAAGTTCCTTTTTGACCTCTGGTACGAGGGCTGGCATGAAGTCGACCACGAAGACTGCTAAAATTTGACACTTGATGGTTGTTCGAGGTTGATATTCGATGTCGTACCCACTAAGTTCGACGACCCATTTGGAAAATCGGCCTGATAGTTCGGGCTTATGTAAAACATTACGAAGAGGATAAGTGGTTACCACACATATTGGGTGACACTGAAAATATTGTTTTAGTTTTCTAGAGGCGCTTATTAGAGCAAGCGCCAATTTTTCTAAGTGTGGGTACCGGGTTTCGACCTCGCCTAAAGTTTGACTTACCTAATAAACAGGAAATTCCGTACCTCGCTCTTCTCTAACTAGGACACCACTTACCGCGACTTCTGAGACATCTAAGTATAGGTAGAGTTCCTCGTCTATTTTTGGAGTGTGAAGCAATGGTGGACTCGAGAGGTACCACTTCAATTCTTCCAAGGCCTGTTGAAATTCTGGGGTCCAAGCAAAATTGTTCTTCTTTTTGAGTAGCGAGAAGAACATGTGGCTTCGATCAGAATACCTCGAAATGAATTGATCTAAGGCAGCTATCCATCCTGTCAGTCTTTACATGGCCGTAACACTGTCCACGACTGGGATGTCTTCGATCGCCTTAATCTTATCGGGGTTGATATAGATCCCCCAATTTGACACCATAAAGCCGAGGAACTTTCCCAAAGCGACCCCGAAAGCACTTTCTCGGGGTTGAGCTTCATGTTGTATTTTCTCAGTATCTTGAAGATTTCCTGCAAATGCATCAAATGGTCCTCTGCGCGCATGGACTTAACTAGCATATCGTCAATATATACCTTCTTTAACTTACCTATTTGTTCTTTGAACATATTATTTACTAGGCATTGGTAGGTAGCACTAGCATTTTTAGCCCGAAAGGCATTACATTATAACAATATGTGCCATACTTATTGATGAATGAAGTCTTTTCCTGATCCCCCAAGTTCATTTGAATTTTATTGTACCCGGAGTAGGCGTCGAGAAAACTAAAGATCTCGTAAAATGGTCGTGGCGTCGATCATGTGATCGATGTTAGGCAGAGGAAAAGAGTCTTTGGGGCATGCCTTGTTTAAATCATTATAATCTACACACATTCTAAGTTTGTTTCCCTTTTTAGGGACTACAACTACGTTTGCTAACCATTCGGGATATTTTACTTCCCAAATGAATCCTATTTTGAGATGTTTAGTTACCTCATCCTTGATGAATGCATGTTTTACCTCGGTCTGGGGCCTTCTCTTTTGTTTTACCGGCCTGAACTTCGGGTCCAGGCTCAATCGATGCGTTGTTATCTCCGGTGGGATCCCTGTCATATCTAAGTGGGACCAGGAAAAAAAATCCATATTATCAATAACAAATTTAATGAGTTTGTTCCTGAGTTCGGGGGTTAACCCCGTTCCCAAGTATACCTTTTGATCTGGCAGGCACTCGGTCTGTATGACCTGCTCCAGCTCATCGACTATCGATTTGGTGGCATCAAAATCGTCGGGAATAATGAAGGATGGAGGGATCCAGTAATCGTCATCTTCCTCTTGCACTCCCTATTTTTTCGAATGAGTGGGGGTTGGTGACTGTGGCTGCTATTTGGCCTTCTGTTTTCCTTCGACATCCGATCCCTTTGTTGTCGAAAGCGCCGATATCGATATTACCTCATCGACCGCGAACATTTCTTTCGCAACATGCTGCCCCATATACCCTTTCTACCCCGTCTGGTGTTAGGAACATCATCATTTGGTGGAGAGTTGAAGGTACTGCCCTCATATTGTGAATCCAGGGCCTCCCGAGTAGGGCGTTGTACCTCATGTCACCCTCAGTTATATGGAACTTGGTTTCTTGAATAGTTCCCGCCACGTTCACGGGTAAAATGATCTCTTCTTTAGTTGTTTCGCTAGCCATGTTGAAACCATTAAGGACCCGAGCTGCGGGTACGATTCGATCTTACAAGCCGAGCTGCTCCACGAGCCTCGATTAAGTTATATTTGCCGAGCTACCTGGATTCACTAAAACACGCGCAACTTGAATTTTATTCATAAAGATAGGAATTACTAGAGCGTCATTGTGGGGTTGAGAAATTCCTTCTGCTTCCTAATCATTGAATGATATGGTGCCTTCTGGAACATAATCTTGGGTCCAGTTTTCCCTAGTAATTGGTACTTTTGTGAATTTGAACACGGGCCCTTGTGGAATATCGACCCCGCCGATGATCATATGGATCACATGTTGTGGCTCTACCTGTTCATTTTTCCTGTTGGCATCTATTTCTCTAATTTTTTTTTTGGCTCGATCACTTAAGAACTCTCGAGGGTGACCTTCGTTGAATAGACGGGCTACCTCTTCTCTTAGTTGCCTATAATCCTCTATTTTGTGGCCATGTGTGACTTGATACTTGCACATCAGATTGGGATTTCTTTGGGAAGGATCAGTCTGTATGGGCTTGGGCCACCTAGTATCTTTGATTCTTCCAATTGCCGATACAATACTGTGAACTTTTTTTACCACACCCAAATTCTATACTATTTTGCTATAAATATTAAGGTTATATCTAATCTTAATATGTTAAATTTTTATCTTACTCTTAATAGATTCTATTTAAGAAAATTAAAAACAACAAAAATATTCACATTCTTAGAATATAAGATTTTTCCTATGTTTAAATAGAATAAAGTATATATATATATATATATATATATATATATACATGTGTATCTTATCTTCTTTTATTCAATA
>MDKI01132814.1:0-48679 GCA_005239505.1 Nicotiana paniculata | reverse complement strand
ATGTCTGTTCAGGAAAAAGTGTCTGTTCAGGAAGGAAAACAACGTTCAACAAAGGCAGCATTTCAGTTAATTCCGTTAATGAATTGACTGACATTTAATTAATTAATAAATAATTAATTAAATAAACTTTGTCCAAAAAATAATCTTATCGATCGATCATTTGACAAATCCAAATCCGAATCCGAATCCGAATCTGAAGCCGAAGCCGAAGCCGAAGCCGAGCCGAGCGAGCGACGGCGGCGGCGCGAGGATACTTCCTCTTCAACTTCTTTTAAGAGCTCTAAGAAGTGATCCTATATTTATACATACAAGTGTAGTTTTCTTTCACCAATGTGGTACAAAGTTCATGACAAAAGCTCACTTGATTCAAATTTTCATTTCCCTCCATTTTATTTCCCACCATTTCCCAATTCACACTCTTAGACTTTTAAGCCCAATGGTTAAAGTCTTTAAGCCCAATGCTTAAAGTCCAACATATATCTACTGCTCCCACGATAGCTAAATTAAGATGTTCTTCAAATTGATAAATTCGTTCTCAAGATTCCGTAGACATATCATAAATTATAAGGTTGTTCGTGCTTTGACAAAAAGCCGATCCAAACCAAAAACTGAACCAAACCGATTATGTAAACCGGTATTTTTCTTGGTTTGGATTGCTTTTGGTTTTAAATTTTAAAAACCGATAATATTTGGTTTGGTTTTGATTCTATTTTAAAAAACCGAAAAATAAACCGAACCAAACCGATAAATTATATATAAAATTTAATAATTATTTATATAAAGTGTCACACTATTGAAAATGCCCAGCAACTTCCTACAATGTGTAGAAGAGTTTTCTTAGTCAGACACTCTCAACATGCCACTCGAGCCATCATTATAACGGGTTCCTGACCCAAAATAGTGTTTCATTTTCAAGAAATAATATAAAAATACTCTGAGTGTCAAAACAATTATCAAGAAAAGACTGAGTGAAAATCATAACATATCAAGTGAGGAAAATAGTAAAAACAGCCCCCAAAGGGTAAAAAGATCGGCACTAGGCCCCAAACATGGCTTGCAGCCCAAATTATATCAAAATATATCAATACGACTTTAAAATCGGTTTCGCAACTCGATAGTTGCCTAAAAAGGAATATATTTCAAAATTTCCTATCTTTGCATTCCAAAATCCGTGAAAGGATGCAAAGTCCGGGGTTTCATACCCTCAGAACAGGATTTAAAGACATTACTTACCTCAAACTAGCCCGAAAAGCTACTCTGCAACCCGCTTACCTCTCGAATCAACTTCCGAGTGCTCCAAATCTATAAAGATCAGATCTTTATCATCAAATTATGCTAAAGGAATGAATTCCAATTGAATGGTACCAATTTTAGCATAAAACCCGAATTTAGCCAAAACCCGACCTCCGATCCTGCATCTCGGAACTCGAAAATTTTTATACCAAAATGTTCTTCATCCTCTCACGAGTCTGTACATATAAAGAACGATAAAATCGGAGTTCGTTTGATCCCTCAAATCGAGCCCTAAAGGTCTCATAATCTAAAGCCCTAACTCCACTTTTTTCTATAAATTTTCATGAATTTAACATTGATATTAAGGTCTTTAATCACCTACAATCGAGTTAATGAGTCCAAAAAGCTTACTTCAATGATGCACCAACGTTTCCCTCTTCAAAATCCCTCAAAAACCTCGGAACCCGCACAACAATGGTGGAAAAAGAGTTAAAATTCGCGAAGTCTCCTTTTTATACTTTCTGCCCAAGTATTTCCGCGCCTGCTTACTAGCGCACCTGTGGTCAAATCAACCGCACCTGCGACTTTTCATTAAACCGATCAAACTTCGCACCTGCGGCTCCACTTCCGCACCTGCGGCTCCACTTCCGCACCTGCGGCCTCGCAGGTGCGGTCAAGTTTCCGCATATGCGATGCTCTCCTGGGCTGGCTTAAGCTCGCACCTGCGGAGCCTTCTGCGCTCCCACAGGCCTGCACCTGCGATCAAACATCCAGAGGTGCGGAAACAACAGTGAATTCACATTAGCAGCTGTTTGCTGCAAATTTCCAACTCCGAACTTCCCGTTAACCATCCGAAATTAATCCCGAGCCCCTGGGAACCCCAACCAAATATACCAACATATCATATATGATCATTTGAACTTAGTTGCACTCCCGAAACACTAAAAATAACATCAAAACACCAAAATCACATCAAATTCAAGCCTAAGAACTTTGAAAATTCTAAAATCCACCAACGATGCCGCAACTATCCAAAACAGCTCCGATTGACCTGAAATTTTGTAGACATATCCAAAATGATATTACGAACCTGTCCCAACAGTCGGAATTCCATTCCGTCCCCGATAGCCTAATTTCTACTGCCGACCGGAAATTACCAAAAATTAACTTTCGCCAATTCAAGCCTAATTCTACACCGGTCCCCACAAAAACATTCCGAACACACTCCTAAGTCCCAAATTAACTAATGAAGCTATCCGAGCCATCCACATTCCGAGGTCATTTACCAATAAGTCAACTCTCAATTGACTTTTCTAACTCTAAGGCTATTTTTAAAGACTAAGTGACTAAATTCTCATTATAACTGTTCTGATTCCGATCCTACCAACTCTAACACATCAAGAACAGTTTAACCAGGCTATGACGAGGCAATAACAGTAAATATAAATGTAGATTCTACGTAACGATCGACCAGGTCGTTACAAAACAAATGTCCGTCCTCGAACGGGTCTAGAAACGTACCTAGAGTCTCAAACAACTGAGGATATTTGCTGCATCTCTCACTCGGTCTCCCAAGTAGCCTCCCCCACTGGCTGACCTCTCCACTGTACTTCACTGAAGCTATATTCTTAGACCTCAACTTTCTGACCTGACGATCCAAAATTGCTACTGGCTCTACCTCATATGACATATAACCCTCGAGCTGAACTGTTCTGAAGTCTAACAGATGAGACAGATCACCAACATACTTCCTGAGCATCGACACATGAAATACTGGATGAACACTAGATAGGCTGGGTGACAAAGCAAGTCTATAAGCCACCTGTCCAACTTTTTGAAGTACCTCTTAAGGACCAATAAACCGTGGGCTTAACTTTCCTCTCTTTCGAACCTCATAACACCCTTCATGGATGATACTTTCAGCAGTACCTTATCACCTTCCATAAAAGACACATCCTGGACCTTCCTGTCCGCATAACTCTTCTGCCTAGACTGCATCGTGCGAAGTCGCTCCTGAATTAACTTCACTCCCTCCAACGCATCCTGAATCAAATATGTGCCCAATAACTTAGCCTCACTAGGCTCGAACCAACCAAACGGATATCTACACCTCCTACCATATAAAGCCTCATACGGGGCCATCTGAATACTCGACTGGTAGCTGTTATTATATGCAAACTCCGCTAGTGGAAGAAACTGATCCCATGAACCACCAAAAACAATCAGACAAGCCCGTAACATATCTTCCAAAATCTGAATAGTCCGTTAGGACTGCCCGTCGGTCTGAGGATGAAATGCAGTGCTCAACTCTACATCAGTACCTATACCTCTCTGTACGACCCTCCAAAACTGAGATGTGAACTGAGTACCTCTGTCAGTAATAATAAAAACCGAAACTCCATGCAATCGGACAATCTTCTTAATGTAAATACCAGCTAATCGCTCTGAAGTATAAGAAGTGCCAACAGGAATGAAGTGTGCGGACTTGGTCAATCTATCCACAATGAACCAAATAGAATCAAAACCCTTCGAAGTCCGTGGAAGCCCAACTACAAAGTCCATAGTAATCCGCTCCCACTTCCACTTTGGAATATCTAACCTCTGAAGTAATCCACCTTGTCTCTAGTACTCATACTTGACTTGCTGGAAGTTGAGACTCCGTGCTACATACTCAACAATATCTCTCTTCATCCACCTCCACCAATACTGTTGTCTCAGATCCTGATACATCTTCAAGGCACCCGGATGAATGAAATACCGCGAGTTGTGAGCCTCTGCTAATATCAAATCTCGAAGCCCATCCACATTGGGCACGCAAATACAGACTTGCATCCTCATAACACCGTCATCACCAATAGTCACATCCTTGGCATCATCTCGACGGACCCTATCCTGAGTACTAACAAATACGGATCATCATACTGCCGAGCTCTAATCTGGTCATAGAGAGAAGACCGGGAAGCCATGCTAGCTAATACCCGTAGAGGGTCTGACAAATCCAATCTCACCAACTAACCTACCAAAGCTTGAACATCAAGTGCTAAAGGTCGCTCTACTATTGAAAGGTATGCTAGACTCCCCAAACTCTCGACCCTGCTACTCAAGGCATCGGCCACTACATTGGCCTTCCCTGGATGATACAAAATAGTTAGATCATAATCCTTGAGAAGCTCTAACCATCTCCTCTGACACAAATTTAAGTCCTTCTGCCTTAGCAGATACTACAAGCTACGATGATCAGTGAAAATCTCACATTGTACCCCATACAAGTAATGGCGCCAAATCTTTAAGGCATGAACAATGGCAGCCAACTCAAGATCGTGCATAGGGTAATTCTTCTCTTGCACCTTCAATTGTCTAGACGCGTAGGCAATCACCCTACCGTCCTGCATCAATACCGCTGCCAAGCCAACTCTAGAAGCATCACAATAGACTGTGTAAGAACTTGAACCAGTAGGCAAAACCAATACCGGAGCTGTGGTCAATGCTGACTTGAGCTTCTGAAAGCTCTCCTTACACTTATCGGACCATCTGAATGGAGCACCCTTCTGGGTCAATCTGGTCAATGGTGAAGCGATAGAAGAGAATCCTTCCACAAAGCGACGGTAATATCTCGCCAGACCAAGGAAACTCCTAATCTCAGTAGCTGAGGACGGTCTGGACCAACTCTGCACCGTCTCAATCTTCTTCGGATCAACATAAATACCCTCACTAGACACCACGTGCCCCAAGAAAGCTACTGCACCAAGCCAAAACTCACACTTGGAGTATTTTGCATAAAGCTTCTCCTCCTTCAACCTCTGAAACACAATCCTCAAGTGCTGAGCATGTTCCTCCTGGCTACGGGAATAAACTAGAATGTCATCAATGAATACAATGACGAAAGAATCAAGGTAAGGCTAAAACACGCTATTCATCAATTTCATGAACGTGGGTAGGACATTGGTCAGCCCAAATGACATAACCAGAAACTCATAATGACCATATCTGGTCCTGAAAGCAGTCTTCCGAATGTCAGAATCCCAAATCTTCAACTGGTGATACCCCGACCTCAAATCGATCTTGGAGAACACCCTAGCTCCCTAAAGCTGATCAAACAAGTCATCAATACGGGGCAAAGGATACCGGTTCTTCACCGTAACCTTATTCAGCTGCCTATAATCAATGCACATACGCATGGAGCCATCTTTTTTCTTCACAAGCAACACCAATGCACCCCAAGGTAACACACTCGGCCGGATGAACCCCTTATCTAGGAGTTCCTGAAGCTGCTCTTTCAATTCTTTCAACTCCGCTGGTACCATACAGTAAGGTGGAATATAGATAGGTTGGGTGTCTGGCACCAAGTCAATACCAAAATCAATGTCCCTATCAGGTGGCATGCCTGGCAGGTCTGCAGGGAATACGTCCGAAAAATCATGGACCATAGGAACAAAATCAAAAGAAGGGGTCTCACTATTAACATCCCTCACGAAAGCAATATAAGACTCAAACATTTCTCAACCATACGATGAGCCTTCAATTAAGAAATCACTCTACTAGGCACATGCTCTATAAACCCTCTCCACTCAAATTTCGGAACTCCGGGCATAGCTAGGGTCACGATCTTAGCGTGAAAATCAAGGATAGCATGACATGGTGATACCAATCCATGCCCAGAATTACATCAAGTCCACTCGGGTCTCCAGACCCCAAACAGATATAAGACAGGACCGATACACACGGTCTACAATAATAGTATTGCCCACCGGAGTCGAAACATGAACAGACGTAACTAAACACTCACGGGGCATATTCAGAAAGTGAGCAAAATACGATGAAACATAAGAGTATGTGGAACCAGAGTCAAATAAAGCCAAATCATCGCTGTGAAAAACTGAGATAGTACCTGTAATCACCGCATCTGAGGCCATAGCATCAGGCCTAGACGGAAGTGCATAAATACGTGGCTGGCCTCCACCTGCTCAACCTCCCCCTCTAGGGCGGCCTGTAGCTGCCTGACCATCACCCCTAGCTGTCTGAGTAGGTGGTGAAGTGACTGGGGCTGAAGTCAAGGGCTTAACCCTCTCCTGAGATGAACTACAAGAACGACGGGGACACTGCCTCCACTCATGTCCGAACTCTCTACACTCATAACAACCACCTGGAGCACGAGATGAAAACTGACGAGAACCCCTTCAACCATGATAACCACCAGATGAACCAGGCATAGAAGAACCCTGATAAGATGATGCTAGAGCGGAGCTTTGAGCTGGAAGGGCACTAAAAGATGAACGTCCCTGATGAGAACTGCGAGGACCCTGCCCTGAAGATACACCACTGTAAGCTGGGGGAACTGGCTGTGGAGGTCTAAATGGACGACCTATGCTGTGTTGAAACTGCCCGCTAGAAGGGGAACCACTGAAGCTACCTGATCCCCGAGGCCTCTTGGCCTCCCTCTCCTCACGCTCCTGCCTACGAAGCGACTCAATGTCCTGAGCAATGTCAACTACCTGCTCATATGTAGCTCCATTCACTCTTTCCCTGGTCATCAAAATCTGAAGCTGATACGTGAAACCATCTACAAACCTCCTGATACGCTCCCTCTCAGTAGGGACTAACTCCGAAGCATGTCTAGCCAACTCGGAAAACCTCATCTCGTATTGAGTAACTGACAACTCTCACTAGCGCAACTTCTCAAACTGTCTGCGCTGCTCCTCTCTGTGGGACTGAGGAACATACTTCTCCAAAAAAAGCGTGGAGAACTAGTGCCAGGTGAGTGGTGCTAAACCAACCGGCCTACGCCTCTAAAATGCCTCCCACCAAGTGAAAGCAGCACCAGCAAACTGAAATATAGCAAATGAGACCCTGCTGGTCTCCAAAATACTCGCAGTACGTAGTATCCTCTGGCACTTATCTAGAAACCCTTGGTCATCCTCGCCCTCTATACCGCTGAAAGTCTAAGGCTGAAGTCTGTTGAACCTCTCCAGCCTGCACTACTCATCCTCAGGCATAACAGGAACCTCATAGTCCTGAATTGGGGAAACCGGCTGGGCTGGGACTACCCCCGGTGCCTGAATACCCTATACAGCCGGCTCAGGTGTCCGGGCAGCTGGAGTCTGAATGCATCCTCTGGCCTGAGCTGCAGCGGCAGTAGTAGACATAGCAACTGCCTGAGGTAAACTGGTACACACCATCAATATCTGAGCTAGAGTCTCCTGAAGACCTGGAATAACAATAGGCATTGCCGGTTCTTGAGCCTGTTCCGCTAGAGTACCCTCGGCGGGAACCTGGTCCTGAATGACAGGGGGATCCTGTGGTACTGTCCCAGCTGGTGCATGAGCTGGTCCCCTAACTCCACCACGGACCCGACTCCTTGTGGGTCTGGCTGGTGTCTGGTCACCCTGATCGGTATTGCGTTTCCTCACATTCTGTGAGAGAATGAAACAACATGAGTTTAGATTTCAAGAACCAATAGATTGACACGAAAGAGTTCAAGAAAATGAGATTTTTCCTAAGAGTTATGCAGCCTCTCGAAGATAAGTACAGACGTACCATTCCACAAGACTCTACTGAACCTGCTCATGATCGTTGAGTCCTATGTAACCTAGAGCTCTGATACCAACTTGTCACGACCCCAAATCCTAACAGGTCGTGATGGCCCTTATCGTGGAATTAGGCTATCCTACCATCACATAACTACCCATCCGTTCTATTATAATGTTTCAATAATCAATAACAAGCAACAATAAAGCATAAAATAATTTCTTTAAGTCTTTACGCCCCAATAATAATCTAACATTCTAAAGAATCCTCCCAAGACTGGAGTCAATGATTATGAGCGTCTAAGAAAATTAACTAACTCTGCTAATGTCATAATAAGTGTCTATCAATCAAATGCTAATACTATATGAGGAAGGGAAATGAAGAAGTTGCGGACGGTGGACAGCTACCTCAAAATCCCGTGAATCTGCTGAAAGCGAACGAAGATGACTACTGCTCCGCGCTAGTACCTGGATCTGTACACAGAGGTACAGGGAGTAATGATGAGTACCCAGCTCAGTTGTAATGAAAATAAATCATAGTCTTAGAATAATAAACACACAACACAAAACACCAATCCACAAAACAGTAAATGCCAAGTCTCAATAAAGTGTACATAAGTTCAAAAACTAGTTTCCATAAAATCATTTGAAACAAGTATATTTTTCAATATTTCTCAGTAAAACTCTCAGTAATATCAGTTTGAAAAATGAAGTGAATCACAGTGAAAATCTCAGTAAAATCATCATAAATCTACCGCTCGGGCCATAATAATTTCTCGTAACAATTTCCCTCAGCACCTCACCATCACTCAGTATCAGCCCAGCGGGCAACCTCACAGTCACTCGGTACCAGCCCGACGGGCAACCTCATATTCACTCAGTATTAGCCTAGCGGGCAACCTCACTGTCACTTAGTATCAGCCCCGCGGGCATCACTCGCACTCAGTAGGTTTCGGCGCTCACTGAGGGTGTGTACAGACTCTGGAGGGGCGCCTACAGCCCAAGCGCTATAACAAGCCACATCATGGCATAAATCACTCACAATATTGGCCCTCGACCTCTCTAGTATCATAACATCCTCACAATATTGGCCCGCGGCCTTACTCAGTCACACACTCTCAACATGCCACTTGAGCCATCATTATACCTGGTTCCTGACCCAAAACAATGTTTCATTTTCAAGAAATAATATCAAAATACTCTGAGTGTCAAAACAATTATCAAGAAAATACTGAGTGGAAATCATAACATATCAAGTGAGGAAAACAGTAAAAACAGCCCCCAAGGGGTAAACATATCGGTACTAGGCCCCAAACATGGCTTGCATCCCAAATTATATCAAAATATATCACTACTATTAAGCATAGGCTTTAAAATCGGGTTCGCAACTCGATAGTTTCCCAAAAAGGAATATATTTCCAAATTTCCAATCTTTGCATTCAAAAATCCGTGAAAAGATGCAAAGTCCGGGGTTTCATACCCTCATGACAGGATTTAAAGACATTACTTACCTCAAAGTAGCCCGAAAAGCTACTCTGCAACCCTCTTGCCTCTCGAATCAACTTCCGAGCACTCCAAATCTATAAAGATCAGATATTTATCATCAAATTATGCTAAAGGAATGAATTCCAATTGAAAAGTACCAATTTTAGCATAAAACCCGAATTTATCCAAAACCCGACCCCAGGGCCTGCATCTCGGAACTCAAAATTTTTTATACCAAAATGTTCTTCATCCTCTCACGAGTCCGTACATATAAAGAATGCTAAAATCGGAGTTCGTTTGACCCCTCAAATCGACCCCTAAAAGTCTCATAATCTAAAGCTCTAACTCCACCATTTTCTACTGATTTTCATGAATTTAAAACTGATATTAAAGTGTTTAATCACCTACAATCGAGTTAATGAGTCCAAAAAGCTTACCTCAATGATGCACCAACGTTTCCCTCTTCAAAATCCCTCAAAAACCTTAGAACCCGCACAATAATGGTGGAAAAAGGGTTAAAATTCGCGAAGTCTCCTTTTTATACTTTCTGCCCAGGTATTTCCGCGTCTGCGGCCTTATTAGCACACCTGCGGTCAAATCAATCGCACATGCGGCTTTTCATTAAACAGATCAAACTCCTCATCTGCGGCTCCACTGCCGCACCTGCGACGCCCTCGCGGGTGCGGTCAAGTGTCCGCATCTGCGATGCTCTCCTGTGCTGGCTCAATCTCGCACCTGCGGAGCCTTCTGTGCTCCTGCGGGCCCGCATCTGTGATCAAACATCCGCAGGTGCGGAAACAATAGTGAATTGACATCAACAGTTGTTTGCTACAAATTTCCAACTCCGAACTTCCCGTTAACCATCTGAAATCAATCCCAGCCCCTCGGGACCCAACCAAATATATCAACATATCATATATGATCATTCGAACTTAGTTGCACTCCCGAAACACTAAAAATAACATCAAAAACACTAAAATCACATCAAATTCAAGCCTAAGAACTTTTGAAATTTCAAATCCACCAACGATGCCGAAACTATCCAAAACAACTCCGATTGACCTGAAATTTTGCAGACATATCCAAAATGACATTACAAACCTGTTCCAACTGTCGGAATTCCATTCCAACCCCGATATCCTAATTTCCACTACAGGCCGGAAATTACCAAACACGTTCGCCAATGCAAACCTAATTTTACACCGGTCTTCACAAAAATATTCCGAACACACTCGTAAGTCCCAAATCACCTAATGAAGCTATCCGAGCCATAAAATCTGCATTCCGAGGTTCTTTACCAATAAGTCAACTCTTAGTTGACTTTTCCAACTCTAAGGCTATTTTTAAAGACTAAGTGACTAAATTCTCATTATAATTATTCCGATTCCGAGCCTACCAACTCTAACACATCAAGAACAGTTTAACCAAGCTATGACGAGGCAACAATAAATATAAATACAGATTCTACGTAACGACTGACAGGGTCGTTACAGTAGCTAGCAACTCCAACCGTTCCGGACAATATTCCCGTAATCGTTGGGATAGTAAAAATGATCGCTCTTTTACGGTTGGATTCACGCTTGGGACGGGGAACTTCTTCACTAGCTTTGGGCTCGATCTCGGCTCGCTTGACTCCTGCAGCATGTACTTTTTCGGGATCTCAAGGTATCCAAACCCGGAATAGGCTAAGGGCCTCATCTGCGGCCCGTGATGTCTTGGTTGGATTTTCTTTAATGACTTGAGCCTCATCAAATAAAGACTCCATGTGAGACGACGACATCGAAGACATAAATGACGTCACCGACTTCTCTCGGGAAGGAGTATCTTCTCGACAAGTCATAACTGATAACAATACGATAGGGGTACAAGAATTACTAAAAAAAATCAAAAAACATGCGGAAACTAAAAGAAAATAAAGAAACAAAAAAAGACGAAAATTAAAGATAGATTGAATTCAAGAAAGTGTTTCTTGAATTCAAGAAGTCTATTCTTGAAGTTGAATCCTAACAACATCAATTAGCTAACAAAGAAATAATCGCCTTTGGTAGAGATTTAAGAAAACAGGAGATAGATTGTGAAACCCGACCCTTTAGAATAACAAGAACAACAATAAGCCTAAGATTATCACCTTTCTTGAATACCTAGAAGTGATCTACGATTTCGAAATAATTTAATCTTACCACCTTAAGTTGAGTCTTGAAGGTTGAAGAATAAATCCAAGAGTAGCCACATACAAGAGTGCAAGAAGAATCTCAAAATTTTTATTGATAATAGGCTATCATAATCTAAGTCTCAAAATAAAGAATACACCCCTTTATATAGAGAGGGGTCACGAAATTTCACCTAAAAAATAAGAAAATAAAATCCTAAACTTGTCACGACCCGAATTACCCTCCGAAGGTGACGTGATGGCACCTAATCTCTACGACTAGGCAAGCCTACTATAACGGGGAAAAATCGTAAATAAAATGCAAGCAATAAAGGGGATAAGGGAAATGACATAAGCAACGTACTGGGTGCTTGGCTCATACAAAATATAGCTTCCCAAAACCCAGAATATCACAGGTAGTCACAAGTTTCTAACACTACTGTAGCTCTAACAAAAACTGGAAAAGTACATAAGAACGTCTCCAGAAGATTGAATAGAAGGGGACTCAGGAAATTCTGCGGACGCGGCAGAAATACCTTGCAGTCTTCTAGAATCAGCAGAAGCGACTAACCACGAGGCCGATAGCTCGTACTTGGATCTGCACACGAAAATATGTGCATGATAGGGCATGAGTACACCATATTTGGTACCCAGTAAGTGCCAAGCCTAACCCCGGTCAAGTAGTGACGAGGTTAGGTTAAGGCTCTACTGGATTTCTAAATAAAGTCAGTTTAAAAAAGTACAAAAGATAGGTAATGTCTATAGTAAACAGTTTAAGAAAAACAATATAAGTTTGTAGTAAAGGAAATCCTCGGCTCAACACAATATATCACAAAGTGAAATATCTCGGGATACCGTCCCGCAATTCCAAATGATTATGCAGTACAGAGGGATCTCCCAGAATACATCTGTAGTCCCAAAATAAATATGCAGTACAAGGGGAAAGCTCCTGGAATACGTCTGTAGTCCCAGTTTAAATATGAAGTATAGGGGGAAAGCTCCCGGAATACGTCCATAGTTCCAATTTATATATGCAGTACAGGGGGAAAGCTCCCGAAATACGTCTGTACTCCCAATTTAAATATGAAGTATAGGGGGAAAGCTCCCAGAATACGTCTGTAGTCCCAATTTAAATATGAATTGCGAATGAATGCCGGATAAGGTTTATTTTAACAGTTCGGCAGAACAGTCACATGCAAGACAAAGGATATGACTAACTAAACATGGTGCACATAGTATCAAATAGGAAATTCAGGTAAAATAGGTAGACATGCTCCTTCCTAATCTAAACTACACAATTAGCACATTAAATAGTGAAATAAGAGTGAAATGATTTATGGCAGGGAAGGAAAAATGGAATTTTAGCAACATGGGCCCGTGCACGCACTCGTCACCTTACGAACATACATCCACAGAACAAATAGTATCAAAACAACCTAAGGGGAAGTCCCCAAACACAGAGTTAGCCAAGCCACTTACCTCGACTGCTCTACTCAACTCAAAACCACGCTCTTGCCACGAGTACCCGACTCCGAATGGCCCAAATCTAAACAATTCAATTTCATAATGTAAATATCATTCTGATAAATCAATCTAGCCAATTAGATCAAGGCTAATACGAGAAATTAGGAAAATTGCCCAAAAAGTCCCCCGGGCCCACGTCTCGGAATCGAGTGAAAGTTACAAATTTAGAACACCCATTCACTCACGAACTCACTCGAACAAGAATCATCGAAAACCGACATCAAAATCTCATTAAATTCTCGGATTTCTATTTGGGGAACCTTCCTCCCATTTTCATGATTTTCACCCAAATTCATTGATTATATTGAAGAAATTGCTATAGATTAATGATAAACAAGTGAAATAAGGTTAGTAATCGTTACCTATGAGTCTTCTCTTCAAAACCCACTCAAAATCGCCAAATTCCGAGCTCCCAATCATTTTTAGAACTATGAATTTCAAACCCTCGAATTTGGTATAAACTGCCCAGCGATCCCGCACCTGCGCCTCCTAGGACCGCACCTGCGGAAAATACATCGCAGGTGCGAAATCTCACTAAAAGGGCTGGGGCCGCACCTACGTCCACCGGGCTGCATTTCCGGCTCCGCATCTGTGGAACTCTTGCCGCACATGTGAGCCTGACTGGACCAGGTCAATTCCGCACCTGCAAGGTCCCCTTCCGCACCTGCGTGTCTGCACCTGCGGGTCTCCTTCTGCGGGTGTGAAACACCAGTACCAGCAGTGCTTCAGCTTGTTTCTAAGTCCAAAATCATCCTGTTGAGCATCCGAAACACCCCCGAGGCTCGCAGGACCTCAACCAAACTTATCAACAAGTCCTAATACCTTATCCAAACTTAGTCGAACCTTCAAAACACATCACATAATATCGAAATCGCCAATTATGCATGGATTCAAGCTTAAGAACTTATGGAATTTCCAAAATGTACAACTAATGCCGAAACACGTTAAAACTAGTCCAAATGACCTCAAATTTTACACACAGGTCATAAATGACACTATGGACCTACAGCCACTCGGAATTCCATTCCGATCCCGATATCAAAATTTCACCTATCGGCTGAAATCGCCGAAATCGCCGAAATACTAACTTTCACCAATTCAAGCCTAAATCTACTACAGACCTCGAGAACACATTCTGAACATGCTCCTTACCCCGAAATCACCCAACGGAGCTAACGGAGTCGACGGAATTCCATTCCGGATCCGTCTTCACACAGTTCCAACTACAGTCTGATTTCTAAATCTTAAACTCATATATAGGAACTATGTGTCCAAAATCTCTCAGAATATTCAAGACTAATCATTCCGACAAGTCCCATAAGAAGATATAAACATGGGGAAAGCATTTATTAGGGGATCGAGTGCTAACTCTCAAAATGACCGATCGGGTCGTTACATTCTCCCCTTCTTAAGAAAATCGTTCGTCCTCGAACGAGTATAGAGACATACCTGAAGCTGTGAAAAGATGAGGGTACTGACTGCACATATCCTGCTCGGTCTCCTAAGTCGCCTCCTCAATCTACTGACCCCTCCACTGAACCTTGACTGATGCAATATTCTTTGACCTGAGCTTTCTGACCTGTCTATCCAGTATAGCTACTGGCTCCTCAACATATGATAGATCCTTGTCCAACTGGACTGAACTGAAATCCAAAACATGGGTTAGGTCACCGTGATACTTCTGGAGCATAGAGACGTGGAATACCGGATGAACTCCTGCTAGGTTGGGAGGCAATCCTAGCTCATAAGACAGCTCCCCAACACCTCAAAAGGGCCAATAAATCTCGGACTCAGCTTACCCTTCTTCCCGAACCTCATGACGCCCTTGATAGGAAATACCCGAAGAAAAACCCGATCACCAGCCATAAATTCCAAATCACGAACCTTCCGGTCCGCATAACTCTTCTGCTTGGACTGAGCTGTGCGAAGTCTCTCCTGAATCACCTTCACCTAGTCCGGGGCATCCTGCACCAAATCTGTACCCAACAATCGAGCCTCGCCCGGATCAAACCATCCCATTGGACCCCGGCACCATCTACCATATAAGGCCTCATACGACACCATGTGAATGCTGGACTGGTAGTTGTTATTATAAGCAAACTCTGCAAAAGGCAAGTATCGGTCCCATGACCCTCCAAAATCCATCAAAAAGGCATGGAGCATATCCTCAAGAATCTGAATCGTGCGCTCGGACTGCTCTTCCGTCTGAGGGTGAAAGGTTGTACTCAACTCTACCCTGGTGCCTAGCTCTTTCTGAATGGATCTTCAGAACCGTTAAATGAACTGTGTACCTCTATCCGAAATGATAGATACTGGAATACCGTGGATGCGAACAATCTCCCTGATATAAATCTCTACCAACCTCTCGGAGGAGTATGTAGTCAACACTGGAATGAAATGGGCTGACTTGGTCAACCGATCCACAATCACCCAAATAACATCGAACTTTTTCAAAGTCCGAGGAAGTCCAACCACAAAGTCCATGGTGATCCGCTCCCACTTCCACTCTGGAAGCTCAATTTGTTGAAGTAACCCTCCTGGCCTCTGATGCTCATATTTGACTTGCTGACAGTTGAGACACTTGGCCACAAACTCCATTATATCCTTTTTCATCCTTCTCCACCAATAGTGTTGTCTCAAATCCTGGTACATCTTTACAGTTCCCGGATGAATGGAATACCGCGAGCTATGGGCCTCCTGAAGAATCAACTCCCGAAGCCCATCCACATTGGGCACACAGATCCGACCCTGAATCCTTATCACACCGTCATCTCTTATAGTCACATCCCTGGTGTCACCTCGCCGAACCCGGTCCTGAAGAGCCAGAAGGTGGGGATCATCATACTGGGGCTCTCTAATGCGGTCATAAAGAGAAGACCGAGCCACCACACAAGCTAAAACCCGGCAAGGCTCTGAAAGATTCAATCTCACAAAATGACTGGATAAGGACTGAACATCCACGGCTAAGGGCCTCTCAACTACCAGAAGATATGCCAAACTCTCCAAATATTCTGCTCGGCGACTCAAGGCGTCGGCCACCACATTGGCCTTCCCCGGGTGGTATAATATAGTGATATCATAGTCTTTAAGTAGCTCCAACCACCTCCGCTAACATATATTAAGGTCCTTCTGCCTGAACAAGTGCTGCAAACTCCGGTGGTCAGTAAAAATCTCTCATAGAACACCGTACAAATAATGATGCCAGATCTTCAGGGTGTGAACAATAGCTGCTAACTTTGGGTCATGAACTGGATAATTGTTCTCATGCACCTTCAACTGCCTGGACGCGTAGGCAATCACCCTACCGTCCTGCATCAATGCTGCTCCAAGGCCAATCCTCAAGGCATCACAATAGACAGTGTAGGACCCCGAACTTGTAGGCAACACTAATATTGGGGTCGTAGTCAAAGCTGTCTTGAGCTTCTGAAAGCTCTCCCCACACTCCTCGGTCCACCTGAATGGAGCACCCTTCTGGGTCAGTCTGTTCATAGGTGCTGTAATAGATGAAAACCCCTCTACAAAGTGACGGTACTACCATGCCAAACCAAGGAAATTGTGGATCTCCGTAGCTGATGACGGTCTAGGCAAACTCTACACCGCCTCCATCTTCTTCAGATCTACCTTGATCCCATCACAAGACACTATGTGGCCCAAGAATGCCACTGAATCAAGCCAGAACTCACATTTAGAGAATTTCGCATACAATCTCTTCTCTCTCAAAGTCTAAAGCACGGTCCTCAAGTGCTTCTCATGATCTTCCCGTGATCGGGAATACACTAGAATGTCGTCAATAAACACAAAAACGATGGAATCAAGGTAAGGCCGGAACACACTGTGCATCAAATGCATAAAAGCTGCTGGGGCATTGGTCAACCCAAATGACATGACAAGAAACTCATAGTGACCATATCTGGTCCTAAAGGCAGTCTTCGGGATGTCCGACTCCCGAATCTTCAGCTAATGATAGCTAGATCACAAGTCAATCTTGGAGAATACTCTGGAACCATGTAGCTGGTCGAATAAATCATCAATGCGAGGCAAAGGATACATGTTCTTCACGGTAACCTTGCAGCTGCTGATAATCAATACACATACGCATAGAGCCATCCTTTTTCTTCACAAATAGCACTGGATCACCCCTAGGTGACACACTGGGCCTGATGAAACCCTTATCAAGCAACTCCTGTAACTGCTCCTTCAACTCCTTCAACTCAGGAGGAGCCATATGGTAAGGAGGAATAGAATTGGGTTGAGTGCCCGGCAACACATCAATGCCGAAATCAATATCTCTATCGGGCGGCATACCCAGAAGATTAACTAGGAATACATCAGAAAAGTCCCTCAATACTGGGGATGACTTAGCTGGAGGGGTATCAACACTGACATCTCTCACATAGGCCAAATACACATCACACCCTTTTTCAACTATCCACCGAGCCTTAAGGAAAGAAATGACCCTGTAGGGAGTATACTCTAAGGTACCTCTCCGCTCTAATCTCGGCAAGTCTGGCATAGCCAGCGTCACGGTCTTAGCGTGACAATCAAGAATAGAATAATGGGGCGAAAACTAGTCCATGCCAGAGATAACATCGAAATACCATGCTGAGTAATAACAAATCAGCCTTGGTCTCAAAACTACCAAGAGTAGTCAAACATGACCGATATGCGTGGTCCACAACTAGAGAGTCTCCTACAGGAGTAGATACATCAATAGGGGAACTCAAATAATCCCGAGATATCCCCAGATGTGGAGCAAAACAAGAGGACACATATGAATACGTAGAGTCTGGGTCAAAAAACATTGATGCATCCCTATAGCAGACAGGGACAATACCTATGATGATTGAGTCTGAAGAAATAGCCTCGGAACAAGCTAGAAGGGCATAGTATCTATCCTGGCCTCCCTCTCTAGGGCGTCCTCTACCTCCCCGACCTCCACCTCGAGCTGACTGAAGAGGTGGGGTGGCAGTTGGGGCTGGAAGAATAGCCAGAGGGCCCGACATAGCGCGTGGAGTCTGATAAGGCTGTGGAAGTGCACCCTCCTGGACCTGGGGCAATCTCTAATCACGTGACGAGTGTCAACACACTCAAAACAACCCCTCGGAGGACGCTGTGGCTAAGATTGAATAGGAGCTGGCGTGCTGGGCTGGCCGGTAATAGCACCTCGAACCGAAGGCACACTGGATAATGGTTGTTCATAATAGAACTCCTAAGGTCTAGGAGGAGCTGGAATACCGCTGGATGCTGGAAGGGCTAAATGAATAGGGCGACCCACAAAGCCCCTACCGTAACGTGCTGCTGGTGCACGAGCTCCTAAAAAATGGCCAGTCTCTCTAGACCTCTTGGCCTCTCTCTCCTCTTGGTCCTGGGTGAACATGCCCTCTACTCTCCTGGCAATACTCACTGCCTGCTGATAAGTGATATCCATCTCCAACTCTCTGGCCATACTGGTCTGAATGCTAGGGTGATGTCCCTCAATGAAGCGGAAAACTCGCTCTCTGACTGTGGCAACCAAGGTTGGTGCATGCCGAGCTAACTCACTGAAACGGAGTGCATACTCCAACATAGTCATAGTACCCTGGCGCAACTGCTTGAACTCCACGCGCCAAGTATCCCTGAGGCTCTGAGGGATATACTCTCGCAAAAACATCTCTGAAAACTGAGTCCAAGTGAGTGAGGATTCCTCGTCCAGACTACTCAGCTCATAGGCTCGCCATCACTGGTATGCCGCTCCCCTCACCTAGAAAGTGGTGAAAGAAACCCTATTGGTCTCCAAAATGCCCATGGTGCGGAGAATACGATGACACTCTTCAAGAAACCCCAGAGCATCATCTGAAGCTAGTCCGCTGAAAATAGGTGGGTGGTACTTCTTGTACCTCTCATGTCTGAGATGCTCTGCCTCAGAAGCAGCTACCCTGGTCCCATGCTGTACCGGAGCCACTGAGGGGATAGGAATATACTTCGGGGCCTGATCAACCTGGCCCCTCTACTCAGGAGGCAGGCTGTGGGAGTTTTTTCCCCTCGCCCGGCCTGAGATGTAGTGGGAGCTATCAGAAGTAGTGCAGCCTGAGCTAGAGTGCTGAACATGCTCATGAACTGAGCTAAAGTCTCCTGTAAGACCGGAGCAACAATAGGGACCTCTTGTGTCGACTCTCCAGCAAGAGCTGTTGTAGGCTCCTCTATCGCTGCTCTCGCCGGTGCTCAGGCTGCACCACGTGGTCGTCCTTTACCCCGACCCCGACCTCTGGCGGCTCTAGTAGGGGGCTCGGGTGCCTGGTCCTTGGTCCTCCCAGTACGGATCCTCACCATCTGTGAGAAGAGAATATAATAGAATTTTCGATTTTTTTGATGTCAATAACTCGCAGGACAAGGAAATCAAAGAAATATGATTGTTCTTAACAGTTAAATAGACTTCCAAAGATAGATACGGACGTCTCCGTACCGATCAACGAGACCCTAATTAACCGGCTTGTGACTAGTGACTCCTACGAACCTAGACGCTCTGATACCAACTTGTCACAACCCGAATTACCCTTTGAAGGTGACGTGAGGGCACCTAGTCTCTACGACTAGGTAAGCCTACTATAACAGGGAAAAATCGTAAATAAAATGCAAGTAATAAAGGGGATAAGGACAACGACATAAGCAACGTACTGGACACTTAGCTCATACAAAATATAGCTTCCCAAAATCCGGAATATCACAGACAGTCACAAGCTTCTAACACTATTGTAGCTCTAACAAAAACTGGAAAAGTACATAAGCTCGTCTCTACAAGATAGAACAGAAGGGGACTCAGAGGAAATTCTGCGGACGTGGCAGAAATACCTTGCAGTCTCCTAGAATCAGCAGCGACAAACCACGAGGCTGATAGCGCGTACCTGGATCTGCACACGAAAAACATGTGTAGGAAAGGGCATGAGTACACCATATTTGGTATCTAGTAAGTGCCAAGCCTAACCCCGGTCAAGTAGTGACGAGGTCACGTTAAGGCTCTACTGGATTTCTAAATAAAGTCAGTTTAAAATAGTACAAAAGATAGGTAATGTCTACAGTAAAGAGTTTAAGAAAACAATATAAGTTTGCAGTAAAGAAAATCCTCGACTCAACACAATATATCACAAAGTGAAATCTCCCGGGTTACCATCCGGTAGTTCCAAATGATTATGCTGTACAGGGGGATCTCCCGGAATACGTCTGTAGTCCCAAAATAAATATGCAGCACAGGGGGAAAGCTCCCGAAATACGTCAGTAGTCCCAATTTAAATATGCAGTACAAGGGGAAAGATCCCAGAATACGTCCGTAGTCCCAATTTAAATATGTAATACAAGGGAAAAGCTCCTGGAATACGTCCGTAATCCCAATTTAAATATGCAGTACAGGGGGAAAGCTCCCGAAATATGTTTGTAGCCCAATTTAAATATGAAATGCGAATGAATGCCGGATAAGGTTTATTTAAACAGTTCAAGAGAACAATCACAGGCAAGACAAAAGGACAAGACTAACTAAGCATGGTGCACATAGTATCAAATAGGAAATTTAGGTAAAACGAGTAGACATGCTCCTTCCTAATCTAAACTACACAATTAACACATTAAATAGTGACATAAGAGTGAAATGATTTATGGCATGGAAGGAAAAATGGAATTTTAGCAACAATGGCCCGTGCACGTACTCGTCACCTCACGTACACGACGTCCATACAACAAATAGTATCAAAACAACCTGAAGGAAAGTCCCCAACACAGATTTAGGCAAGCTACTTACCTCGACTGCTCTACTCAACTCAAAACCACGCTCTTGCCACGAGTACCATACTCCGAATGTCCCAAATATATTCAATTCAATTGCATAATAAATATCATAGTAAGAATTCGATCTAGCTAATTAGTTCAAGGATAATACGCGAAATTAGGAAAATTGCCCAAAAAGTCCCTCGGGCCCACGTCTCAGAATCGAGTGAAAGTTACAAATTTAGAACACCCATTCTCTCACGAACTCATTCGAACAAGAATCATCGAAAACCGACATCAAAATCTCATTAAATTCTCGAATTTCTATTTGGGGAACCTTCCTCCCATTTTCATGATTTTTCACCCAAATTCATTGATTATATTGAAGAAATTGCTATAGATTAATGATATACAAGTGAAATAAGGTTAGGAATCGTACCTGTGAGACTTCTCTTCAAAACCCACTCAAAATTGCCAAATCCCGAGCTCCCAATCATTTTTAGAACTATGAATTTCAAACCCTCGAATTTGGTATAAACTGCCCAGCGATCCCGCACCTACGTCGCCCTTGGACCGCACCTGCGGAAAATACATCACAGGTGCGAAATCTCACTAAAAAGGCTGGGACCGCACCTGCGGTCACTGGGCCGCATCTGCGGAACTCTTGACGCACCTGCGACCTGACTGGCCCAGGTCAATTCCGCACCTGTCAGGTCCCTATCTGCACCAGCGGGTCCCCTTTCGCAGGTGCGAAGCACCAATACCAGCAGTGCTTCAGTTGGTTTCTAAGTCAAAAATCATTTTGTTGAGCATCTGAAACACCCCTGAGGCCCCCGGGACCTCAACCAAACTTACCAACCAGTCCTAATACCTTATCCAAACTTAGTCGAGCCTTCAAAACACATCACATAAAATCAAAATGGCCAATTATGCATGGATTCAAGCCTAAGAACTTACGAAATTTCCAAAATCTACAACTGGTGCCGAAACACGTTAAAGCTAGTTCGAATGACCTCAAATTTTACACACAGGTCATAGATGACACTACGGACCTAGGGCCACTCTCGGAATTCCATTTAGAGTCCGATATCAAAATTTCACCTATCGGCCGAAATCGTCGAAATTGTGACTTTCGTCCATTCAAGCCTAAATCTACTATAGACCTCAAGAACACATTCCGAACACGCTTCTAACCCCGAAATCACCCAACGGAGCTAACAGAAATGACAAAATTCCATTAAAGATCTGTCTTCACACAGTTCCAACTACGGTCCGATTTCTAAAGCTTAAACTCATATATAGGGACTACGTGTCCAAAACCTCTCCAAAATTTCACGACTTATCATTCTGACAAGTCCCATAAACAGATATAAACATGGGGAAAACAATTATTAGGGGATCAGGGCGCTAACTCTCAAATCGACCGACCGGGTCGTTACACTTGCACTCAACATCTAGCACGACTATTGTACCATTCTTGGACATCAAGTAAGTCATTTTTATGCTATAAAAACGTGGCTTTATTTAGCACTTCATGGCTGCAAGTTTGGACACATTTTAGGTGCTAATTTGGTTCAATGGCCTAATTTGGACCATCTTCAGAGGATGTTTCTTGGGATCTAATTCACATCTTCTTGGACATGAATTTGGGCCATAAAATAATTATAGCACCTAGATAACTCATATCCTTTATCCTTAAGCTCTTCCTCCTAACTAACAACTTCTTTGGTCGCTCCTGAAGTCCAATGACCTTGTTTTGCAACTTTTTAGCTTGATATCTTGTTAAAGGCACTCTTTGAGATTTCAATACTTCATCCTTGTCCTTGAATAGATTTGAAATTCCTAGGATGCTATCATTCCCCTCTTCTTGAAGAAAATTCTTCCTCTAATTTTGACCTTGCAAGAAAATGAAGACAGACACTAGTAAATGGCATCCACTAATCTTAAAAAATGGTAAGAATTAAACAAGATAGTGACCATGTGTCCACTTAACCCAATTAAGCCTAATAGGTGTAAATACTTCTTTATAAAGCATATAGACAACATCATCCCGGTAAAATTTATGCCTACTTAGATTTGTCCCACAAAAACCTCTATTAAGGTGGTCCAAAATAGGCATGGAAAATGATATTACGAATGATTGATCACACATCCATTTAAAACAAGTATCTCTACCACATGTATCAAATAGGACACTTTTATGATATAGCCAAGTATCAGTTATGCATCATATGAATTTTTCTACATGTAAGATATTCAAAGAAGCACATAAATTCTCAGAAAGGTCAGAAGAACCCATAATTTCATTAGACACTTGAATAAGAGAAGAAATAACATTTAAATCATTAGCAAGCCTCTTCTCATTAATTTCATGTCTCTTTCCACGAAGTTGGGATACATGATCATCTATGTCACACTGAATTTCAAAAGGAAGTAAATTACTCTTGCACTTGTACTTAGATATTATAGTTAATGACTTGATATACATCAAAATATCATCATCCACAAAAATTATAAAGTCACCAACATAAAAAATAAGAATATAGTTCATTACCTCCAATGCTAACTTTTTCCTCACCCTTATCCTCTTCTCTCTCACCAAGGTTTTCTTCACTCAAACCCTCTTGTTTCTCTACTTCACGACTTTTTTCTATCTCATGGCCTTCTCTTTTTTCTTTCCTCTCAAGCTTAATCTTTTCCCCCCTTGACATCCCACTCTCTTCACTCAACACAACCTCTCCTTTTTCCTCTCTTGGGATGTCAACATACACTCCCTTACTCCTCTCATTCTTTTCTCTCTCATATTTTTCCATATTCTCTTTAATGATCTTTTCATCTTCACAAATTTGTGAGGGAGTCAAAGGCCCAAGAATGAGTTTCTTCCCTTTAACCTCAAAAGAGTATCTATTATTTTCCATGCTATATGAAGCTCTTCTGTAGACATACCACGACTTTCCCAACAAGATATGATAATTATTCATGGGAATCACATCACACTAGATCGCATACTCATACATTCCAATAGAGAATATTAATAACACTCTTTTATCTACCTTTACTCCTCTCAACATGTAGGGTTCAACATGCTCAACACAAGGCAAGTTTAATTTTTCAACCATAAAAGTACCAATTGAGTTATATCCATATTCTTTGTCAGTCGTAAGGGCATAAATCGAAGACATCACTTTAGCTCTTGTTTGAAAAATAACTTTACCATAGTGTTTCTTCCATTCGGTATATTGTAAGTTTGACTTTTCAAGTTATTGAGTCATAGCTCGCCTCCTTTCACTATAAGTACCTATTTGAAACATCTTGAACGAGGATTAAAAGAATTATGTATCTCTCAAATTTGGCTTTTTCCTTCTCACAGCTCTCTTGCCTTTTTCCACTCAAAGCAACTCTTGGTCGTTAATTTTTAAATTTATTACTAAACCTAACAAGTCACAACTATTTAGTGATAAGAATAAGGAGTTAGAAAGTAAAAACGAAAGTGGAAGACCAAACCTAGAAAGAATAGGAATTGGTTAATTTTAAAAGGAAAAGGAAAGATTATAGAAACCCCAATCTTCAAGAACTAGGATTCACTCTTCTTGTTTCCTTTCTTGACTTGGAAACCAAACAACTATTCACTTTCCTTCCTTTTCTCATGGGTTGATTTTTTTGTCTTCATTTTGTATTTTTGTTTTCGCTCAAGAACCTCCCAAGATTATCAAGATTGAAATCTTGATTAGCCTATGCTCTGATATCACTTGATAACAATATGATAGGGGTCCATGTGATGACCCAAAAAGGGTCATATGATAAATTAAGGCTCCATTCCAGGCTCATTAGCCTTAAAAAGACTAATTTTATTTACCTCAATTTGCGTGCGTAGTCCGGGCGTGAATCCGAAAAGCTTTTATGTGAAAAATATGAGAAATAGTAATTTTTAGAATTAAAAATTTGGTTTTATTTGATTTTTGTCAACATTTTTAGTAAACAGACCCGGATCTGTGCTCCGACGATCCGGGAGATCCACAATAAAATATGGGACTTGGGCGTATGCCCGGAATTGAATTTCGAGGTCCCTAGCCTTAGAAAATAATTTTTGAAGAAAAATATTGTGATGATCCAAAGGGTCATCTTATGAATTAAGACCCCATTCCAGGCTCATTAGCCTTAAAAAGATTAATTTTATTTACCTCGATTTGTGTGCAAATTCCGGGCGTGAAACCGGAAAGCTTTTATGTGAAAATATGAGACATAATAATTTTTGGAATTTAAATTTTGTTTTAGTTGACTTTGTTCAACATTTTGAGTAAACGGACCCGGATCTGTGTTCCGACGATCCCCGGAGGTCTGCAGTAAAATATGAGACTTGGCGTATGCCCGGAATAGAATTCCGAGGTCCCTAGCCTTAGAAATCAATTTTTAAAGAAAATTATTTCGCTGGATTTTTAATGAAATAAAGTAATGAATTAATATTTGAAACCGTTAGTATCCAGCCCGTATTTTTGTTCTAGAGCTTGATATAGGTTTGCTATGATGTTTAAGCCTTATTTGTGAAATTTGGTGAGAATCAGAATTTGTTTGACATGATTCGGACGTCCGGTTAAGAAATAGTGAAATTGAAGTGTTCTCGAGAAAAAATCATGCGTTTTGAGGTTAAATTCGTAGTTTTAGATGTTGTTTTTGTTATTTAATCGCACGAGCAAGTCCGTATGATGTTTTTAGACTTGCGTGCATGTTTGGTTTAGAGCCTCGAGGGCTCGGGTGAGTTTTGGATAGGCTACGGGATGTTTTGAACTTATAAAAATCTGTTGTCATAACTGTTTCTGGAGCACAGTCAATTTGTTCTTCGCGTTCATGTTACTCCACTCGCGAACACGTAGAGTGGAATTTGCACTGAGGTCATTTTGTGCTATTCGAACGCGTGGCCCTGGATGCGAACGCGAAGCACTGGGAGGAGACCCTTCGCGAATGCGACCAGGCCATCGCGAATGCACAAGGTTAAGTGGGCCAGGGGAGGGGACCTGTTTCCTTCTATGCGAACGCGGCCAAGTCACCGCGAACGCGAAGGCCGTTTGAGCCCGACTCTACGAGAACGCGACAGGCCCATCGCGAATGCGATGACGGCCTGCCCAGTCATATAAAACATGTTTTAAAAACGGGCAGAACCTCTTTCTTCATATTTTTCGAACTACAAAGACCTAGAGGCGATTTTCTTCACACAAATTCATCCCCAAAGTGTTGGTAAACAATTCTAAACTCTTCTCTATCAAGTACCCAATGTTTTTCATCATTTTTAATCAAAAATTAAGAATGTTCATTGTAGAAATTGAGGGTTTGGGTAGAATTAGGGAATTTTGTAAAAATTGAATTTTGACCTCGAACCGAGGTGGAAATTCGAAATTAATTGCATATTCAGGCTCAAGAGTGAATGGGTAAATGAAATTTGGTCCGAACCCCGAGTTTGGACCAAGCGAGCCCGAGGACGGGTTTTAACTTTTTTTAGAAAACTTAGGAAAACAATGATTTTTCAGTAAAGTTAGTTCCTATAGCATCAATTAATGATATTAAACTAATTATGATTAGATTCGAGCAGGTTAGAGGCAAATTCGAAAGGAAAATGGGTAATTGAGCAGTGAGTGTCCTGCTAATTTGAGGTAGGTACTTGGTTTAACCTTGACTTAAGAGAATAAGAATCCCCACTTAAATACTATGTGAATTTTCATGTGTGTGGTGTATAGGTGAGGCGACAAGTATTTATGCACCACTAAAATTATTGTTGAATATGGTCCCTTCCTTATTTCCAATTTAATTGATTCCTGGCTTAAATTGTTTTATGATCATTGATGCCTCCATGTCTAATTATTTTCGTCGACTTGTGTTAAATATTGTTTCAAGTATTTTGGAAGTGTTACTTGTTCCTTAGTCACATTTTGATATATCTGGTTGAGCTGGTTGTCAGTGTTACATTATACATTTCGGTTGGATTTGCTGTGTAGTGATAATTGGTGAAGTTTCTGAATAGTATAGCTTCCTGTTTATGATAATTGAGGTTTAAGTATTGTGCAAGGATTGGAATCTGATTTGTGAAACTTTATTATGAATAAAGAGATCAAATGTGATTTGTCTGGTGGGAGCGGGTTGCACGCCGCAACAAGGAGTGATAAGGGTAGACAGGTGGGATTGGGTTGCACGCCGCAACAGGAGAAATAAGGGTGATATATATAGGGAGGAGCAATAAGGGTGGACCGGTGGGATCGGGTTGCACGCCGCAACAAGGAGCAATAAGGGAGAATATTCATGTTTTACTATTTATAAAATAAAGGCTGGAATACTCATTGTTTTATTGTCATTATTTCATATTGAAACTTGTTCTGTTTATAAATGTTGAGACATAAATATTGTGAAAGGCTTTAAATTTTGAAAATCCATTTTTATAAAGAGATGTGATTTTCTGGTGGGAGAGGGTTGCACGCACAACAAGGAGTGATAAGGGTGGAAAAGTGGGATCGGGTTGCACGCCGCAACAGGAGAAATAAGGGTGACATATATATATATATATATATATATATATATATATATATATATATATATATATATATATATATATATATATATATATATACAGGGAGGAGCAATAAGGGTGGACAGGTGGGAGTGGGTTGTGCGCTGCAACAAGGAGCAATAAGGGTGGACAGGTGGGAGCGGGTTGCGCGCTGCAACAAGGAGCAATAAGGGAGGACATTTATCTTTTACTGATTTTTAAATACAAGGATTTGAAAACTTACTGTTTTCTTTATTGTTTATCATTCTATGTACTTAAAGTTGTTTCAAAGTGGAATTGTAAATTTGGAAACTTATGTGAGAATTTGTTATAGCTGAGGCTTGGAAAAGGTGGTTGAGTTGTTTTATTCATTGCTACAGATTATTGTTTTGTTTAGTTTAGAATTTCCTTCTTTCTTTATTATATATTGTTCACAGGTTACATTGTTAATGCCCTATCGTAGCCTCGTCACTACTTCGTCGAGGTTAGGCTCGGCACTTACTCAGTACATGGGATCGGTTGTACTGATATTGCACTCTGCACTTGCCTAGCAAGTATTGTGTTAGGCGCCATCACAATCCCGTGGGTTGGGAATTTGGGTCATGACAATTGTTGTGTTGGTTATTACAGGAAATAAAAAAATGAAATAATAGGTGAAATCGTTGGTGTCGGGCCCGTATTTTGATTCCGGAGCTCGGAACAAGTTTGTAGTGATATTTGAGTCTTATTTGTGAAGTTTGATGACAATCGAAGTTGAATTGACGTGATTTGGACGTCCGGTTGAAAACATAGAAACTTGAGTGTTCTTGAGAAAATCTTGAGTTTTGAGGTTAAATTTGTAGTTTTTGATGTTATTTTGATGATTTGATCGCGAGCAAGTCTGTATGATATTTTTAGGCTTGCGTGCATGTTTGGTTTGGAGACTCGAGGGCTCGGGTGAGTTTTGGGTAGGCTATGGAATGTTTAGACTTAGAAATATCTGTATAACTAATGTCTGGTGTTGGCAGGCCTCTGATCTCGCAAATGCGAGATCAGGCTTCGCAAATGCGAAGTTCTGGGTCAGCCTCATATCTCGCAAATGCGGGATTTCTGGCCGCAAATTCGAACCCTCCATATGTCGCAAATGCGAAATTTTAATCGCATTTGCAATGACTGCTAAAATCTGAAGGGTTCGCATCGCAATTGCGATACCCGCAGCCTGTCATATTTTTCAGCCATTTTTCAATTCTCTCGAACCCCGAACCTCCATAGGTGATTTTTGAAAGACCCAAACTTCTCCAGATCATTGGTAAGTGATCTTTAACTAATTTCTTTCAATCCTTAACAACTTTTAACAAGATTTGAACAAAAATTCTAGAGTTTTTATGGTAAAAATTGGGGTTTTGGGTAGAACTTAGGAATTTCAAAAGTTGGGGATTTAGACCTCGAATTGAGGTCAGATTCCAAAACCAATTGTATATCCGGGATTGGGGGAGAATGGGTAAACGGATTTCAGTCCGAACTTAGAGTTTACTCTAAGCGGGCCCAGGGTCGATTTTCATATTTTGATAAGAAAACATAGAAAAATCATAATTTTTCATTGAAGTTAATACCTTTAGCAATAACTAATGAAATTGAACCCAATTGTGATTAGATTCGAGTGAGTTTAAGCCCAATTCTAAAGGAAAAGCAGTGCTTGAGCAGTGAGTAGCTTGCAAATCTAAGGTAAGTGTTGTGTCTAACCTTAGCTTGAGGGAATAGGTATTGTGTGACTACTTATTACCTATTTTGTTGCTAAAATCCATTGTATAGGTGAAGTGACGAATACCTATACGTTGTGGTCAGGTCATAACATGCGAGTGAAAGTAAATTCTTGTTATTTTGGTACTTGTAAAGCCTATTACTTGTGATTATCGTTATTGTTGAAATGTTGGAAGTTTGGTACCCGGTTGCACCATGATGGATAATATTTTGAATATTGAATTGAGATTGAAATGATAAACGAAAATAGAAACTATGATAGCATATCGATTTCCTGCGAAATTCATCTTTGTATGTTGTTAATGATTCTGTAATTGGTAAGGAGGAGTGTAAATAACGAAGGGTGATGCCGTGCATGATCCAAAAATATTCTATTGTCAGGAAGAGTGTAAAGCACAAAGGGTGATGATGTGCCTGAATGAAATACATTGTGATAGTAATAGCACGAACGGTGATGCCGTGAATGCTTATTTATGATATGGGGAGGATGAGAGTAAAAGCACGAAGGGTGGTGCAGTGCGAGTTCCTTTTCTATTCTTGTTGCTTTAAATTAGTGTTGATTACTATTTATTGTTATCTTGTTGTTTTTCTCACTCCTTATGTTAAATTCCCCATAGCATGATCCCTTCCCATTATTGGATATAATGTTAAATCTTTAATTGCTATTATTGCTGCTAGTATGTTTATACATGTCCAGGTTTTATGTGGTGTCCTGTCCTAGCCTCGTCACTATTTCGCCGAGGTTAGGCTCGGCACTTACTCAGAAAAGGGGTCGGTTGTACTGATACTACACTCTGCACTTCTTATGCAGGTCCAGGTATTGGTGAGAGCTGATTCTTTGAGCATAGTTTAGTTAATACACGGAGACACGAGGTAGATCTACTGGAATCCGCAGATTCTTGGAGTCTTCCCTTATATATTTAGATACTGTTTTATTTCATTCAAATCAGAGACATATTTCTTTCAGCCCATATATTTGTAGTACTCTTTAGTAGTTCGTGGATTGTGATACTAGACCCTAGGTAGTTATATGGTATATATTTTGTTCGTGGTTCGATTTATTTATTCGGTTATTATGTACGAAGTTATTTATTGGAAATTATCAGATTTCCTATTATTTTAAATTGTTCTATTGTGTCAAGTAATTTTTTTAAAAGAAAATGGTTAGTTAAGTTTGAACATTGGCTTGCCTAGAAAGTGTGGTGTTAGGCGCCATCACGATCCTGTGGGTTGGGGCTTTGGTTCGTGACAAGTTGGTATCACATCACTAGGTTTCCTAGGTCTCACAATTCACGAACAAGCTTAATAGAGTCTGAGGGATCAGTACGTAGACATCTGTACTTATCTCTCAGAGGATATGAAGTTAGGAACAAACTCATTTTATTTCTAATCTGTCGTGTGATTCTTGATATCTTAGAAAAATACTGATTGAACCCTTTTATTCTCTTGCAGATGGAGAGAACACGTGCTTCCTCTTCCGTTGACCAACAATCCGGTCCTCCAGTAGTAGCAACAGCTCCTATTAGGGGCAGAGGCTGAGGCCATGTCAGAGGCCGAGGCAGGGGCAGGATTCAGCCCATTGCTTATACTGCAGCCCCAGATGCGGAGCCCCAGGTTGAGATTGATGAGGAGGATCCAGCTCAGACCGTTCCAGCTGGACCAGCTCAAGCCCCAGAGGGGTTCATTGCTTCCCCAGTGCTTCAGGATGCTTTGGTCCGATTAGTGGGCCTTATGGAGGGTGTAGCCCAGACTGGCGCAGTCCCTGTTACAGCAGCCATATCCCAGACTGGAGGAAGGGTCCAAACTCCTGCTACCCACACTCCTGATCAGACTCCTCCTCAGGTCTAGACCCCAGCAGCCAACCCAGTTGGGGTAGTTCAAACAGTTGCTGCAGCCCCGATTGCTTATGGGGCAGCTATGACATCCGATGCTTTGTGGAGACTGGACATGTTCATCAAGCTTTTCCATGTTCACTTCAGTTGTGCTACTTCAGAGGATCCTCAGGAATATCTGGACAATTGTCTTGAGGTTCTTCGTAATATGGGTATTTTGGAGACCAATGGGGTCGATTTCGAATTTCAGATGATTGGTTCCGCCAAGAAATGGTGGAGGAGTGATTATTTGTTGATTAGACCAGCTGGGTCACCTGCTTTGACTTGGGATAAGTTTTTTCACCTTTTTTCTGAGAATTTTTTGCCTATCACTACTAGAGAAGAGACGTGTCGTCAGTTCGAGCCTCTTCAGCATGGCGGCATGACAGTTACCCAGTATGAGAACCGCTTTGTGGATTTGGCTCGGCATGCTATTATTTTTCTACCCACCAGAGAGAGAGAGAGCTAGGATATTTATTGAGGACCTTGCTCAACCCATCAGGTTGCAGATGGCCAAGGAGACGAGGGCTGAGATTTCCTTTCAGGACGCAACTAACGTGGCCAGGAGAGTTTAGTCGGTTCTTAAGGATGGGAGGTCAAGGGTTAGACAAGAGACCTCACCATTCCGGTGGATTCAGTGGTGCCAAATCTAGAGGCGGGGGTACTTAGGGCAGAGGCCATCCTTCCAGGCCATTTAATTCAGCACTTCAGACATCTCAGGGGGCCCCAGGTGGTCATGGCCCTCATGTGCCCTATTTCGATCGGTCAGCCCCTATTGATGCACCTCATCTCCAGAGTTTTCAGGGGGAGTATCCAGGTCGACAGGGTCAGTTTTTTCGGCCAGCACTCTCGACCGCCGAGGTCTTGTTGTACTTGTGGTGACCCGAGGCATATTGCTAGGTATTTCCCTCATACGTCGGATAATTCTCAGAACCAGAATTCTCGTGCTATAGTTCCGGCACCAGTTGCAACACCACCTGCCCAACCAGTGAGGGGTAGGGGTCAGGCAGTCAGAGGTAGAGGTCAGAATGCTAGAGGTGGAGGCCAGCCCGCTAGAGGTGGAGGACCACCTGTCAAGGGTCCTCCCGGTAAGGTAGTTTAGGGTGGTGGGGCCCAGCCCCGATTATATACATTTCCAGCCAAACCCGAGGCGGAGTCCTCCGATGCAGTTATCACAATTACCATTTCAGTTTGTAATAGAGCCGCTTCTGTCTTGTTTGATCCAGGGTCTACTTATTCTTATGTGTCATCATATTTTGCCTCGTATTTGGTTGTGCTCCGTGACTCCTTGAGTATCCCTGTTTATGTGTCTACGCCGATGGGGATGCTAATGTGGTAGACCGTGTATATCGTTCATGCGTAGTCATTATTGAGGGTCTTGAAATTAGTGTAGACCTTTTTCTTCTTGACATGGTCATTTTTGATGTCATATTGGGCATGGATTGGTTGTCACCTTATTATGCCATCTTGGACTGTCACGCCAAGACAATTACTTTAGCTTTGTCGGGATTACCTCGGTTAAAATGGAAAGGGTCTCCTGGTCATTCTCCGAGCAGAGTGATTTCTTATGCCAAGGCTCGTCGCATGGTTGAGAAGGGATGTTTGGCTTATTTGACTCATATTCGTGATTCTGATGCCGAAATTTCTTCAACAGAGTCAGTGCCTATTGTTCAGGAGTTTGCCGAAGTGTTTCCTGCAGACCTGTCGGGGATGCCACGCGAAAGTGATATTGATTTTTGTATTGATGTTGCTCCAGGCACTCAACCCATTTCTATTCCTCCATACCGGATGGCCCCACCAGACATGAAAGAACAGTTTCAGGACCTAGTTGATAAGGGTTTCGTCAGGCCTAGTGTCTCTCCCTGTGGTGCACCAGTTTTTTTTGTAAAGAAAAAGGATGGATCGAAGATAATGTGTATAGATTACCGGCAGTTGAATAAGGTTACTATAAAAAATAAGTATCCATTGCCGAGAATTGACGATTTATTTGATCAGCTTCAAGGTGCCAGTGTGTTTTCAAAAATTGATCTGAGATTGGGCTTTCATTAGTTGAAGATTAGGGCGTCCGATGTTCCTAAGATAGTCTTTCGGATAAGGAATGGGCACTCTAAATTTTCGGTGATGTCTTTTGGCTTGAATAATGCCCCAGCAGCCTTTATGGATTTGATGAATCGGGTTTTCAAGCCTTATCTAGATTCCTTTGTAATTGTGTTCATTGATGATATTCTTATATACCCTACAATCGGGACGAGTATGAGCAGCACTCCAGACATTGAGGGATAATCAGTTGTATGCAAAATTTTCAAAGTGTGAATTCTGGTTAGATTCGGTATCTTTCTTGGGTCACATCGTATCAGCTGAGGGTATTCAGGTAGATACTAAGAAGATAAAGGCAGTCAAGAACTATCCTAGACCCACTTCATCCACGTAAATCAGGAGCTTCTTGGGTTTGGTGGATACTACCGACGTTTTGTAGACGGGTTCTCGTCCATAGCAACCCGATGACGAGATTGACTCAGAAGAGTGCCTCATTTAAAGTGTCGGATGAGTGTGAGGCAAGCTTTCAGAAGCGCAAGACATCTTTGACTTCAGCATCGGTGTTGGTGTTTCAATCAGGTTCAGGATCTTTTACAGTATATTGTGATGCTACTCGTGTTGGGCTTGGAGCAACATTGATGCAGGATGGTAGGATGATTGCATATGCGTCTCGACAGTTGAAAGCTTATGAGAAGAATTATCCTGTTCAGGACTTAGAGTTGGCTGCCATTGTTCACGCATTAAAAATATGGAGGCGATATCTTTATGGCGTGCCATGTGAGGTTTACATGGATCATCGTAGCCTTCGGTACTTGTTCAAGCAAAAGGATCTTAATTTGAGACAGATGAGATGGCTAGAGTTATTGAAGAATTATGACATCACTATATTGTGTCATCCAGGAAAGGCCAATATGGTGGCCGATGCATTGAGTATGAAGGCAGTAAGTATGGGCAGCCTTGCATTTATTCAAGTTAGTGAGAGACCGTTAGCTTTAGCTATTCAGATGTTGGCTAATCAGTTCGTGAGGTTGGAAATTTCGCCCAGCCATGGTCTAGCTTGTACAGTTGCTCGGTCTTCCTTATTCGAGCGTACCAGAGATCGGTAGGATGATGAACCACACTTGATGGTCCTTAGGGACACCGTTCGGCACGATGGTGCCAAAAAGGTTACAGTTGGAGATGATGGTGTTTTGAGGATGCATGGTCGTATATGTATGCCTAATTTTGATGGACTTCGTCAGTTGATCCTTGAGGAGGCTCACAGTTCTAAGTATTCTATTCACCCGGGTGCTGCCAAGATGTACCAGGACTTGCGACAACACTATTGGTGGAGAAGGATGAAAAAAGATATTGTTGCTTATATGGCTCGTTGTTTGAATTGCCAACAGGTGAAATATGAGCATCAAAGACCCAGTGGGTTACTTCAGCAGATAGAGATCCCTAACTGGAAGTGGGAATGTATCACTATGGACTTTATTGTTGGACTCCCACAGACTCAGAGGAAGTCAGACGTTGTTTGGGTTATTGTGGATAGGTTGACTAAATCAACACATTTCATTCTAGTGGCAAGTACTTATACTTCAGAGCAGTTGGCAGAGATATATATTTTAGACATTGTTTTCCTTCACAGTGTGCCCGTGTATATTATTTCTGATCGAGGTACACAGTTTACCTCACACTTTTGGAGGGCATTTCAGCGTGAGTTGGGTACACGAGTTGAGTTGAGCACAACATTTCATCCTCAGACGGGCGGACAATCCGAGCGTACTATTCAAATCTTGGAGGATATGATGCGCGCTTGTGTTATTGATTTTTGAGGTTCTTGGGAATAATTCTTTCTGTTAGCGGAGTTTGCCTACAATAATAGTTATCAGTCGAGCATTTGGATGGCTCTCTATGAGGCATTATATGGTAGACAATGTAGATCGCCAATTGGGTGGTTTGAGCCGGCAGAGGCTCAGTTATTGGGCACAGACCTGATCCAAGAGGGCTTAGATAAGGTTAAGATTATACAAGACCGACTTTTTGCAACTCAGTCTAGGCAAAAGAGTTATGCCGACCGTAAGGTTCGTGATGTGGCATTCATTGTTGGAGAAAGGGTATTACTTCGGGTATCACCCGTGAAGGGTGTTATTAGATTTGGGAAGAAGAGTAAATTGAGCCCTAGGTATATTGGACCATTTGATATTCTTGATAGAGTGTGGAGGTAGCTTATAGACTTGCGTTTCCTCTAGGGTTATCCTCAGTCCATCCGATATTTCATGTATCTATGCTCCTAAAATATCATGGTGACTCGTCCCACGTGTTAGATTTTAGTTCTGTCCAATTGGACAAAGATTTGACTTATGAGGAGGAGCCAGTAGCCTTTTTAGACTGGCATGTCCGTCACTTGATGTCAAAGAGTTATCCTTCAGTTCGAGTTCAGTGGAAAGGTCAGCCTATTGAGGCTGCTACTTGGGAGTCCGAGTCGGACATGCAGAGTAGATATCCCCACTTGTTTTCCAATTCAGGTAATTTACTATGTCCGTTCGAGGACGAACGTTTGTTTTAAAGGTGGAGATTGTGATGACCCAAAGGGTCATCTTATAAAGTAAGACTCCATTCCATTCTCATTAGCCTTAAAAAGAATCATTTTAATTACCTTGATTTGCGTGCGTAGTCCGGGCGTGAATCCGGAAAGCTTTTATGTGAAATATGAGAAACAATAATTTTTAGAGTTAAAAATTTGGTTTTAGTTGACTTTGGTCAACGTTATTAGTAAACGGACCCGGATCTATGTTCCCACGATCCCAAGATGTCTGAAGTAAAATATGGGATTTGGGCATATGCCCGGAATTGAATTCTAAGGTCCCTAGCCTTAGAAAATAATTTTTAAAGAAAATCATTGTGCTGGTTATTAGAGGAAATAAAGAAATGAAATAATAGATGAAATCGTTGGTGTCGGGTCGGTATTTTCATTCCGGAGCCCGGAACAAGTTTGTAGTGATATTTAAGTCTTATTTTTGAAGTTTAATGAGAATTAGAGTTGAATTGACGTGATTTGGACGTCAGGTTAAAAAGTTAGAAATTTGAGTGTTCTTGAGGAAATCTTGAGTTTTGAGGTTAACTTTGTAGTTTTTGATGTTATTTTGATGATTTGATCGCTCGAGCTAGTCCGTATGATGCTTTTAGACTGGCGTGCATGTTTGGTTTGGAATCCCGAAGGCTCGGGTGTGTTTTGGGTAGGCTACAGAGTGTTGAGACTTAGAAAAATCTGCACAACCAATGTCTGGTGTTGGCAGTCGCAAATGCAAAGTTCTGGGTCAGTCTCAGATCTCGCAAATGCGAGATTGCTGGCCGCAAATGCGAACCCCCCATATGTCGCAAATGCGGCATTTTCATCGCATTTGCGATGACTGCTAAAATCCGAAGGGTTCGCAATTGCGAACCCCTGATTGCAATTGCGATACCCGCAACCTGTTAAAACAGATTTTTGACGGGATCTTTCACCCATTTTGCAGTTCTCTCAAACCGTGAACCTCCATAGGTGATTTCCCAAAGACCTAAACTTCTCCAAATCATTGGTAAGTGATCTATTACTAATTCCTTTCAATCCTTAACAACTTTTAACAAGATTTCAACCAAAAATCTAGAGTTTTTATGGTAAAATTGGGGTGTTTGGGTAGAACTTAAGAATTTCAAAATTTGGGAATTTAGACATCGAATTGAGGTCAGATTCCAAAACCCATTGTATATCCGGGCTCGAGGGAGAATGGGTAAACGGATTTTGGTCCGAACCTCGAGTTTAGATCAAACGGGCCCGAGGTTGATTTTCATATTTTGATAAGAAAATATAGGAAATCCATAGTTTTTCATTGAAGTTAATACCTTTAGCAATAATTAACGATATTGAACTCGATTGTGATTAGATTCGAGTGAGTTGAAGCCCAATTCTAAAGGAAAAGCACTGCTTGAGTAGTGAGGGGCTTGCGAATCCGAGGTAAGCGTTGTGTCTAACCTTACCTTGAGCGAATATGTATTGTGTGACTACTTGTTACCTGTTTTGTTGCTAAAATCAAATGTATAGGTGAGGTGGCGAGTACCTATACGTTGTGGCCAGGTCATAACATGCAAGTGAAAGTACATCCTTGTTATTTTGGTACTTATAAAGCCTATTACTTGTGATTATCGTTATTGTTGAAATGTTAGAAGTTTGGTACCCGGTTCCACCATAGTGGATAATATTGTGAATATTGAATTGAGATTGAAATGATAAATGAAAATAGAAACTATGATGAAATATCGATTTCCTGCGAAAACCTCTTTGTATGTTGTTAATGATTCTGTGATTGGTAAGGAGGAGTGTAAAGCACGAAGGGTGATGCCGTGTATGATCCAAATATATTCTATTGTGAGGAAGAGTGTAAAGCACGAAGGGTGATGATGTGCCTGAATGAAATACATTGTGAGAGTTAAAGCACGAAGGGTGATGTTGTGCCTGAATGAAATACATTGTGAGAGTTATAGCACGAAGGGTGGTGCCGTGCGAGTTACTTTTCTATTCTTGTTGCTTTAATTTTTTGTTGATTACTGTTTATTGATGTCTTGTTATTTTTCTCACCCCTTATGTTAAATTTCCCATAGCATGATCCCTTCCCATTATTGGATATAATGTTAACTCTTTAATTGTTATTATTGCTGCTAGTATGTTTATACATGTTCAGGTTTTATGTGGTGTCCTGTCCTAGCCTCGTCACTACTTTGCCGAGGTTAGGCTCGACACTTACTCAGTACATGGTGTCGGTTGTACTGATACTACACTCTGCACTTCTTGTGCAAATCTAGGTACCGGTCAGAGCTCATTCTTTGAGCATAGTTGAGTTATTACATGGAGACACGCGGTAGATCTACTGGCGTCCGCAGATTCCTGGAGTCTTCCTTTATTTATTTAGATACTGTTTTATTTCATTCAAAACAAAGACATATTTCTTTCAGCCCATTTATTGGTAGTACTCTTTAGTAGTTCTTGGATTGTGATACTAGACCTTGGGTAGTTATATAGTATATATTTAGTTCGTGGTTCGATTTATTTATTCGGTTATTATGTATGAAGTTATTTATTGGAAATTATCAGATTTCCTATTATTTTAAATTGTTCTATTGTGTTAAGTAAATTTTTAAGAGAAAATGGTTAGTTAAATTTTAACATTGTCTTGCCTAGCAAGGGTGGTTTTAGGCGCCATCACGATCCCGTGGGTTGGGAATTTAGGCTGTGACAGTCAAGAATTACTAAAGAAAATCAAGAAACATGCTAAAACTAAAAGAAAATAAAGAAACAAATAAAGACGGAAAATTAAAGATAGATTGAATTCAAGAAAGAGTTTCTTGAATTTAAGAAGTCTATTCTTGAAGTTGAATCCTAACGACAACAATTAGCTAACAAAGAACTAATCGCCTTTGGTAGAGATTTAAAAAACAAGAGATAGATTGTGAAACCCGACCCTTTATAATAACAAGAACAACAATAAGCCTAAACTTATCACCTTTATTGAATACCTAGAAGTGAACTAAGATTCCGAAAGAATTTAATCTTACCACCTTAAGTTGAGTCTTGAAGGTTGAAGAATAAATCCAAGAGTAGTCACATATAAGAGTGCAAGAAAACCTAATAATTTTTATTGATAATAGTCTATCATAATCTTAGTCCAAAAATAAAGAATACACCCCTTTATATAGAGAGGGGTCACAAAATTTCACCTAAAAAATAAGAAAATAAAATCCTAAACTACTTTGGACAACAAGTCCAACTACCTTAGGAAAAGGAAAATATTAGGAATCAAAAACCAAGTCATTCTTGGAAAGTAATTCCAAAAATCTTAGTAAAAGGAAAATATAACCTTAACTAACTAGGAAAGCAATAAATATAATCCCATAATATATGGAAATAAGTCCCAAACCAATCTTGGAAATCTTGAAGGAAATTTGCAAGAAACTTGGCACCAACTTGCACTCAACATCTAGCACGACTATTGTACCATTCTTGGACATGAAGTAAGTACTTTTTATGCTATAAAAACCTGGCTTTATGTAGGACTTCATGGCTACAAGTTTGGACACATTTTAGGTGCTAAATTGGTCCAACAGTGGCCTAATTTAGACCTTCTTCAAAGGATGTTTCTTGAGATCTAATTCACATCTTCTTGGACATGAATTTGGGCCATAAAATATTTATAACACCTAGATAATTCATATCCTTTATCCTTAAGCTCTTCCTCCCAACTAACAACTTCTTTGATCGCTCCTGAAGTCCAATGACCTTGTTTTGTAACTTTTTAGCTTGAGATCTTTTTAAAGGACCTCTTTGAGATTCCAAAACTCCATCCTTGTCCTTGAATAGATTTGAGCTTCCTAAGATTCTATAAATAGCCACATGCTTTCCCTCGGGTTCTCACACTGAAGATAGTTTGGTCTCCGGGTCGCTTCACTCTGGTGCCACCAGCTCTTTTACAACAATGGCTAGCTCATGGGCGACGAACTCCAAGTCATCATCTTCAGGGTAGTTCCCTGAGCCAGTAAAAGGATTCAGGGTTCAGTACCCTTACCCGAGTACTCTTCTTGTTGATTTTTCGGACCCTGACCAGGACCCTATTTTTCTTAGCCTCGGCGTCCGCGTCTGCGGAACCGGAAGACCCTCTCTTTATTATCTTTTTATCCTTCTTATTCATAGCGGCATTGGCGGTAAGCTATCTCGAAGCAAAGGGTTTAGTAGGTGAGGATGGAGCCTCGTCCTCATCCACTGCCCGAAGCTCAGTAGTCTTGGGAAAACCTATGGAAGGAAGAAAGGGACTTAGTAAAAATGATAGTTAAATAATAAAGGAAACTCAATCGAGGGGAGAACACTAACCATGGGAACGGTCCTCCCACTTTCCCTTTGAGAGTTTGCGCCATTCGCGCTCGGAGTAGAATAGCTATCTGCAAATCCCCTTCACCCACTATTTGAAATAAGGAACTGCATTGGGGACTCAGGCAACTGCTACACAATGGTATAACCGAGCGATGAGAAAGAATAACAAAACCCAAAAATCACTTTAATTACCCAAGATGAGAGGAACTTACGTGTTAGGTTCCACTTTTTAGGGAATTACAGGAACTCGGGGAGAATGAGATCCTCTTCACCCAAACAAATCTCCCACGCCAGCCTCGATCTATGTCTTCATAGATGCTCGACAATAAAGTTTTCTTTTTCCTATCAGACAAGCTTGATTAATCACCCTCGGAAGATTCGGGGGCTGTAGAGGCGAACAAGATGGTCTATGGGAAACCGAGGCTCCTTCGTGTTATTAACAAAGTGACTGAGCAGGATCTCGATTCTCTAAAAGGACGGGTGAACCTGCTCGAGACAGACCTCGTACCTTTTGTAGAAGTCGAGGACTATCGTATCCACCAGGCCAAGCGTGAAGGAGTACGTATAAACACTTAAAAACCCCTCCACATGCATGGTGAATTCGTCGTGGGGCCAGGGAGGACCACTTCATTTCCCTCACCCTTGTAGTCCTCCCGAACCATCGGGAGTGTGTCCTCGGTGATGGCGCATATGCACCTGCACACCTCCTCACCTCGATCCCCTTGCTTGGAGGCTTTTTGACCTTAAAGTTGTTGCTATGGAGTAGCCTCCGGGGATAAAATTCTTTAGAAGAGGTTCAGGGGTCGCTTTAGGTTGGACTACCTTGTCATCTGTGTCCGGGTTAATAGTTGAAGGGTTGGTCTGTTGGGACACAGATTTTGAAGTTTTTGCCATCAAATTCTGGGAATATGAATATATAAAGGCGGGTATGAAGGTTTGAAAATGAGAATGAAGGTTTGAAGGTCAAACTTGAAGATTCAAGGACAAAGTATGAAGATTTAAAGATGGGAGGTTAAAGATATGAAGATGTGAAGAACAGTGTATGAAGACTTGAAGGAATTATGAGCAAGTAAAATATTCGGGGGTAACTTAAAATGGTTTGAAATCGAAAAGTAAAAAGTGAAAAAGAACCGAAGCTTTTATAGGAGGGAGATAATTAATGTGTGACGTTTCGCATTCAAGGACGATCCGCCAGCGGCTGACACGTGTCCGAAGTCAGAATAACACGACTGATGGATGTTTCACTAAGTCATCGACCCGATTGCAGTGTATGAAGGAAGGAACCAGTGTCAATTAATCACTTCTCGTCGCTTCGATAAATCTGCTCTCCAAAAAGTGAGGGGACTATCTGTGTACAAGTAAAGCCGGAGATAATGTTACCCCCTATTTTCCGGTAAAGAAACGAGAGGGAAACATGATCTAACACAACCTCGAGCAAAGTTGAAGGTTTCCTCGTTTGGAAGCTCGGGGAGGACGAACGCTGCATCCAGGATCGGACACGGCTAAATATCGGGTCCGGACAGAGTGAAGGTTGAAGACTAAGGAAAAGGAGAAACGGTTAAGCACGATAAGTGGAGAGCCATAATATCCGCCCTCAACCGGATACTGCAGCGCAAATCCTGCCCGATATCAACATTTACTGGGAAAAAAGATTTTTACCTCATTTAGAGCCCGTTTGGATTGGCTTATTTTAAGTGCTTTTAAGTTATTTTGTAGTGTTTGGATAAAGTAAAAAAGTGCTTTTAAGCACTTGTGTTTAAGTTAAAATGCCAAAAATAAGCCAAAAGAGCCAAAAGCTAGAATTTCTAACTTATTATTTTTGGCTTAAAAGTCACTTACAACAAGCCCATCCAAACGGGTTCTTAAACTTGTACTAGGATTAAAATTCCCCTAGTTTTGGCTCTTATATATCCGTAGTTGGGATTTGTCGTTTCTTCATGGCTTCCTCTTTCAGTACTTCATTCTTTCCATATCCTTATCCGTTGTTCTCGGTTACTCATCAAATGGCGCTCAGTTCATATCTTTAAGTTCGATCATTGACAAGGTTCAAAGAAAGGGTGGGCCATTGATAAAGAATCGATGGAAAACCACAATGCTAGCAGATGGCGGGCCTCCGCTTTTCTTTTCATTAATGAAACCCGCCAGTTATTATGAACTCAAATAAAAAAAATTTGGATTTAGAAGACTTGTTCAAAAGAAAAAAAGACGTGGGTGGCATTATGACTGGAGTGTCAGTTAGAGAGGAGAACTTTTTCATTTTAAGCCATTATTGATACGTATATCAAAGCAATAAAGATTCAATTTTTTTTTTTATCTATTGTTCATAGTGTTCTTCAGCTGCTTAATTATATGATTGCAACTGAGTGAGTCTTGAGGGCCCAACCGTGATCAATGTTCAGTGTTCATCTAAAAAGCAAGGCTTATGTGTACATCACACTTAGTTTGATTATTTGCTTCTCTTCACTTTAATTAATTCTATTCATAGATCATTCGTATTAAATTAAATCACATATTCTTTAATCGCGTACAAATTTAACTTTATTAAATTGAACTTATTTTAAGGGTAAACAGAACGGGAAAAAAGAAAACTAACGTTTGTTCTTACTATATTCTTCACTTTCATAGGATGAAGTCCTAATCATTAATGGATGGATTTCTTATACTTTCATCAGTCTCTAATAAAAGAAATAATTTACCTAAAAGAGAAATAGTTATTTAATTAATATGAGTATAATCAAATTCTCTTGATCGATTTCCATTGGTAAGGTGTAAAATGAATTACAATTAAGAGTTAACTCCGCCTATTTACTAAGACACAAAAAAAACAAGGATCAAATTGACATTCTATTTTATTTCAGAAATCAAATTAAAACGTAATCCTTTAACATTACATCTTTTAAAATTATCAACCTAATCATTCATCCGATTTCTCTCTCTTGGGTTATTCGACCCCTTCTTCTTTGTTAGTAGTTTATTACTTTATTATTCAGCACCTTGTAATTTCTTTTCGTTGTCTTTGAAACCGTGTTGTTCATTCCAGAAAAGTTGGCTGATTTATCTTCTTAGTGTTGTTTATATATAGCATAAGAAAAGTTGGCTGATTTATCTTCTTAGTGTTGTTTATAAGGATAATATGCTATTTCTAACTTTACAAATAAATAAATAAATAAATAAATAAGAGCAAGTGGACAATATATCGTATGACATTCTGAATACGCGGATCACTCCTTTAATCCTAATTCCTAGCTCACGAATAAGGATAATGTGAACATGATGCATTCTAGGAAATACCCATATCTCCTCATGCGTTTATAGACTTGAGAAAATTTGGGTTCAACTGGTGATGATTAACTAATAGTGCAAAGACAATTCGGTACACAAAACATCTCATATTCAGGCAGATTCGAAGAAAGGCCACCCTTAAAGAGTGTGACGTAGATAGCCTACCATAATGCAAGAATTAATGGCTGCTTCCACTGTTCGAGCCTGTAACTTCATTAGAGGCTAATTAACGCATAGTACAAAGGCAGCTCGGTGGATAAATCATCTCACATTTACGCATGTCCGAGGAAGGGCCACACTCCTAAGGGGTCGTTTAGTTGAGAAACAAGTTATCCCATGATTAATTATCCCCGAATTAATTATTCTGGAATTAGTTATCCTACCCTCCTTTAGGGATAAAAAAAAAAAACTATAATCCCGTTATTAATTATACCACGATTTTATCTCAACCAAACAAGGGATAAACTCATCTCAAATTTAATCTCGAAATTAATTATCCCTCATACCAAACGAGTCCTAAGGGTGCGATATAGACAACTTACTCTAATGCAAGTATTAGTACTTGTTTTTACGATTCAAACTTGTAACCTATAATATTAGTAGTTGATTAACTCATAGTATGAACGCATTAAACGAATCATTCGATTACACTCAACCCGACATTAGTTGGGCAAGCACCCAAAAATGGACCATGGACTTGATTTGCAAATGACTAAAGGAGCAATTTTCTTTGGTTCTCTAAAAGTGGAGTATGGACATAATACATCAATGTAAAACCATAACACTTGTTTACATGGAATCATTTTTCGTTCAGACTTCTAAAGTAATAAGGTTCCTTTTCGTTTGGGACATAAAATATTGGTCGCAACTCTCAACTTAATTAAGAAAAATCTTTTTTCATAATTATATAGTAGTATTTAGGGGGTGAGAAAATCGAAATATGTAATGGACTAACAATATATAGGTCAAAAGATCCTTTCAAGAATTTACAAAAATGTAAGATTAAGACTTTAACCTTTGACATAAGGATTATTTTCCACCATGAAATATTACTAGTATTAAATCCGTACATAATAATCCAAGCTGGTTTGTACTTATGTTTTTTAATTAATTCCTAGATTCTGTCCAATTGTTCCCCCTACGTGGGAATACTTCAAATGTGTGGCGGCTTTTGTGATAATAATACTAACAAAAAAATGTTGCATTTAGGTGACCAGAGGCGGAGCTATAGTGCGGAGAGGGTGCTTGGTCGAATTCAGTATTTTTGGTTCGAACCCGGTATATATTTGTCTTAAAATTTTTATTGAATATGTATAAATTATTAATTTAGAATCCAATAACTGAAGAATAAAATCCCGAATCCATAAGCTTGAAATCTTGACCCCGCTTCTTTAGGATGACGGTCATGAAAGGAATATCATAAAATGATTGAGTTCACTATAATAAATATGACATTTTTCAATAGTGACTTTTGCAGCTATGAAAGTCCGCATAAAATGTCTAATTTAATTTCTAGTAATAGTTGCAGTATAGTATTTACAACTTCACATTGCAATTATTAGTTAGTAGAAAAGGACCCTTGTAAAATGAATGGTTAAAACGTAAAAGAGTTTGATCGTTATTGAATCAATTACTGATAAGTACGTCAAATTCCAACATCTACGTATCTATAACTTTTCATTTCTTTGTTTTTTTTCAGTTATTAATCAATTATCTTGACATATGTAGCTAACAAAATCAGCTGGAAGATACTCTACGTTATGAAAGTATAAAACGTTGACAAAATAATGATGCAATTGAAAAGCATAAATGTGGCACGAGTTTAATTTTTATACACTAATAGTGTCGTCTAATCTGAAACTTTGTATCTTTGAAAAACTGACAAACAAAGTTTTGAACATTTTAAATAGGAGTATTTGTTTCCCTAGCCACATAACAAAATTTTATCTGACGCAGGGGAAAGGTCAAACGATACTCCAAAATTTGACTAAGTGTAGATTATGAATCTACAAATTGACATGCATCGTTTTGTGATGATCCAAAGGGTCATCTTGTGTCACGACCCCATTTTTCTTCGTTGGGTATTGTGATGACACTTAGTCTTAAGGACTAGGTAAACCTAGCAGTTACTGAATAACAACAATAATAACAGGAAAACTACAGTCTTGATATAGAATCTCAACAAAATGTACAAACTTTCCCAAAACCGCTAGTACAAGTCATATACTCTACGAATCTTCTACAACTTCTAAGTACAACTGTTTGGAAATAGATACAACATTGTATGAATAATAAATACAAAGAAGGTGACTCCAACGCCTGCGAACTCAACAACAGGTTACCTTGAGTCTTCTCGACAATCATCCACACAACCACTACAATATATACCTGGATCTGCACACATAAATGTGCAGAAGTGTAGTATGAGCACACCATAGTGGTGCCCAGTAAGTATCAAGACTAACCTCGGTGGAGTAGTGACGAGGACTAATCAAGACACCACTGATCTACAAAATAAATAACATGTATATGAAAATGACCGAACGTTACATCTATCTAAGACTTCATGGAATAGTTTACAACAATGACAATATAAAGTGGAAGAAAATTACAGAAATCAATCACGAAAAAACACAACAATACACAGAGAGATGGAAAACAAAACAAGCTGAATCGAAAGGAAAAACAATACAATAGACAACAACAATAACTCAACTCCACGTCGGTTTGTTCACATCGGGCATTAGCCATTAAAATCCATAACTGGTAGAAATATTTAAACAACAGTTCATATAAAAAACTTTTACAAATGAAATCATTTTTAGGATAAAAGATTTTCCTTTGAAAACATATTTTCTCCAAAAGTAGATATAAGTATATTTAACAGAGAGAATTACGTAAAACATAGTTTCTTTCAAAATACGAAACTTCCCAAAAATGCTTTCCCAATAAATGACTTCTAAATATCATTTTAGGCAAGGCTAGTGCTTTTCAAATATACCTTCGATGTAAAAGTCATTCAAGTATAATCATTTCAAAATCAATATTTTTTTTCCAGTAATACCTTTCAATAACATCTCTTGATAAAAATCACCTAAAGATTTATCCACCGGAACTCAGTCCATAACTCAGAAATTTCCATGCAGTACAAGAGGAATATCAAATCTTGCCAACAAATGCAAAGAGATCAGTAGGAATATCCAAATTTAGAACAACAGATGAGAATGCAAAGAAAAGTGCACGGCATCACCCTTCGTGCTTTTACTCTCACCCTCACCAAAACAAGTGCATAGTATCACCCTTCGTGCTTTACTCTCAACCTCACCAAAACAAGTGCACGACATCACCCTCCGTTCTTTACTCTCATCCTCATAAAAACAAGTGCACGTCATCACCCTTCGTGCTTTACACTCATCCTCACCAAAACAAGTGCACGACATCACCCTTCGTGCTTTACTCTCAACCTCACCAAAACAAGTGCACGTCATCACCCTTCGTGCTTTACACTCATCCTCACCAAAACAAGTGCACGACATCACCCTTCGTGCTTTACTCTCATAACATGGCACAACATTGTCCTTCGTGCTTTAATATCATAACATGGCACGTCATTATCCTTCGTGCTTTAATATCATAACATGGAACGACATTATCCTCCGTGCTTTAATATCATAACATGGCAAGGCATCACCCTTCGTGCTTTTACACTCTCATCCTCACAATACACGTAATCACCCTTCGTGCTTTACACTCTTCCTCTCCCAAAAAATATCAAGAACAACAGTTTGGCAAGGAAAAACCAACAATATGACCCATAAATCACCACATCCCGATAAGGGAGTCAACAATACAAACAATATCATTAACAACATAAACAGTAATAGAAACCATCACATCCAGGCAAGGGAGTCAACAAAACAAACTATATCATTGACAGCATAAACAGTGATAGAAACTATCACATCCCGGCAAGGGAGTCAACAATACAAATATCATTGACAACATAACCAGCAACAGAAACCATAACATCCCGGTAAGAGAAACATCTATAACCAATCTCACTTAAACAGTTAACTTCACGGAATAAACACTCAGCTTAAACAAAGGCCCAGTAATAGGCAACATCAAGGAAATACCAATAACATAAATGTATAACAATTATACCTAAGTGGCACTTAAGGAAATAGTCATATAAATCACAATGTAAGACTCACGGGCATGGTTGACTCCAATGAATAGATGCTCCAACTACGACTAGTCAACTATAAGGCTAGATGACACTAATTATAGTCAATTAGGCAAGCTAGGAAGAAAATATAGCATGATGATAAGAGAAGCAGAATATTCAGTTAAGTCAAGTAAGGTCAAATAGCCAACAACGGAATCCAAAACAGATAATTCTACTTTAAACAGGAAGGGATAAAATTACAACCAAGGATTCAAATGTAACAATTATAAATCATACACAGGTAATATAAGAACCTACGAATCCTAAAAGGCCAATCTAATTTCAAATAAGTCCGAGTACACACTAGTCACCTCGCATACTCGGGCTATAATCAACAAGGAAGACTCAATCCTAAGGGGTAGTTCCCCCACACAAGGTTAGGCAAGATACTTACCTCAAAGACGACAACTCGGTACTCAAAAATAGACTTCTCGGGCAGGAAGGCCTCCGGACGGCTCAAAATCAACTAAAACAACTTCAAAATACATATAAAACGTATAAGGAACTATTCCGATTAATAAAGTCTCACTGTTTACAATATTATAAAAATCGACCCAAAATTCGACCCCCGGGCCAGCACCTCGGAACCCGACAAATTTTACAAATTCCGATTACACATTCCGATACGAGTTCACCCATACTAAATTTATTCAATTCCGATAACGTTTGGTCTTTCAAATCACGATTTTTCATTTTAGAAGTTTTCTTTCAAAACTCATAATTCCCTCGACCCAAAACACAAATTAAATGATAAAAACAAGAACTAATTCATGAAATATAATTAATTATAGTGGAACAACACTTACCCATTAGATTTGCGTGAAAAACCCTCAAACTCACTCCCAAATCCGAAGTCCAAAGCTCAAAATGTGAAGAAAATGGCTAACCCTCGTTTATATGAATCTGCCCAGGACATCTGCACCTGCGACCACTTAACCGCACCTGCGCAATCGCAGGTGCGAAACACAAACCGCACCTGCGCTCCTACCCGCACCTGCGCCCAAGATTCACCCCTGTGAGGGCCGCACCTGCGGAGGCTACCCAATCCGTTTATCCTTGCACCTGCGAAGCTCGCACCTGCGGTCCCCTATCCGCAGGTGCAACAACACCAGAACAGCAGCACCAACTGCAATCTCCAGGCCTTCTGATAACCGTCCTAAAACATCCTGAGCCTCCGGGACCTCAACCAATTACTCCAATAGGTCACATACCAACGCATGAACTTAGTCAAAAATTTGGAACAGCCAAAACAACATTAAAACACCGAATAAATCTCGGATTCAAGCCTAGAATTTCTAAACTTCAAAAATACGCCAACGATGTCAAAACAAACCCAAACCACATCCGAATGACTTGAAATTTTGCGCACACGTCACAAATGATGCTACGAACGTATTCTGATGCGTGGCTAGAATTCATGATTTTAAGCATTATATACCTTGCATTTTATGTGTTTT